>PVJL010017071.1:0-19229 GCA_004026885.1 Lyroderma lyra | reverse complement strand
AGCTCACTGTATCCCAGATTTATGAGAACAACAAACAACACAGTTTGGTTTACCCCTAGTTTGCTAGCAAACAGAATGTTTTTCTACTCTTTACCTACTCACCAGAGCCAAGTGGAGCAATGTAATTAAAGTTTTCCAGGTCATTATAATAAATAAAAAGAGTCTTAAGTGCACTTGGATCAATTAAGGAAATATTTACATTCTCTATTTTACTCCTATATATAGAAAGTGCCAAGAATATGTATACACCTTTTAATAAAGGGAAAAACTCTATTAAAATTGTAATATTCAACATACACCGATAATGAAAGATGCATACAAGTCACATGTGACTTCTGCAGTTACAAGAGGTGCTCAAAGTGGTTACCACCAGCGTCCAGACATTTCTGATTACGGTGAACTGCTGTTTGAGCAATGTTGACCAAAGCGTCCCCTTGTGTCACTGCACATGCCCTTTCAGTTTCTTCCCAAAGTACTGCCAGTGTGGCCCATTGTCTACAGTTCCCCATAGGTAGAAGTCAAGGGTGTTAAGTCAAACAACATTCTCGAATTTTAAATACCACTTTAAAATGGTCTTGCACTGCTCGAACATCAACCATGCTTCTGCCATTTTATCTGACTGTCCTGCCTGTCATGTGGTGATGCTAGCATTCATGTCATTAATGCCATCTTCTGAGCAAACGTCATACTACACATTGCTATGGTAATTCAATTCAACTTCAAAAAGTAAAACAGAGATAACATCTCTTAAAATGTGTATACATTTTTTGGCACTCCAGCATTTCTTTTCTTTTTTTTTTTTTTTTTTTTTTTTTTTTTTTTTTTTTTTTTTTTTTTTTTTTTTTTTTTTTTTTTTTTTTTTTGAGGTTGATCCCAAACAAAATTCTTTGGTCTATATATAAAAGTTATGTAAGATTGATGACAGAATACTAATTAGAGAACTTTACAAATCTTTATACTTTGATAAATTCTGTAATCAAATAGAAACTCATAGCCATCATCAGACACTCTACAATTGGGAGGTTTTAGCCTACTCTCTCTCTCTCTGTTTTCTATATCCAATCATATCTATAAGACATTTGTTGTTTCTTCCTGACTACCCAATATCCATCTCCTGCTTCTATACGTTGCCATTTTCCTTGGCAAACTATTTATCCACCCTCCAACTCTCAATCTGTGTATTTTGGGTGACATACCATCCTGGGTCCTGGCCAATCACAGCAATAGACCCAGGAGAATGGCTTAGGGACCACATAACCCAAGTTGGTCACATAACAATGGCTTCCAGGATTTGTGTGGAAACTTCCAGAGAGACCCTTTCTCTCTTTTCCTCTAGACTTGAAACTTGGAGACATCAGGCCTAAAGCTAGCCTGAGAATGAAGCTAACATAGAAGATAGCAGAATAAGGAGAAATGGCAAAACTAGGTCCTGATGTTATTTGAGTCCTACATCAAATCCCTGGATTTTCTGCTATGTGAGCCACTATATTATTTGCTTAAGCTGTTTAGAGTTAAGTTTCCTTTCCCATGCAATCAGAGGAGACCTCTCTGATACAGAGACCAATCTGCATGCTGTGACTCTTATATACTTTCTGTTTCTGTTCCCTAATTCATTATATTAGGTATTTAACAAAATTACCATATTACCTTAACTAAAGAATACTTTTTTTACACTTTGTGTCCAAAGGAACTTTGAATAATAAGTTGTGATGTAGCTGGCATTGCCTTCACATAGACAAACTTATGAAAGTTAAAGGAGGAATCTCATCATTGAGTTGTAATCCTGTTCTTTTGCACTGGTGTCACGTACTACAGATTCACATTGACTTAAAATCAGATTCCAAATTTTCATTTAAAATGCTTTCAAAATGATTATATTATGAAACAGCACTGAAATGAAAATTATGATAACAGAAGATAAGGATTACCTGATAGAAGTCAGCCAGTAGAATTAAAGACAATAGAAATTGCCAACTCTTTTTAATGGATCTTCAAAGATCCATAAAGAACCATAGTCAGGCCCCCAAATGACTATCTGTCAAAAATCTTTGGCTGACTTTCAAGAGAAGCTATTTAACTTCCAGAAACATTTAATTCAATTAAAAATAAAGCATGAGTTTAATCAAATTGGAGATGCAGACAAAATTCCAGTATTCTCCCCTGTTATAGTACCAATATATCAATCCTAAATGTGTTAAAGGGGTTAGTCTTCTAGGAAATGTGTTTTCCATATGGTGCCATGTGATTGTCCATGGATCAGAATGATACAGAAGAGCCTTTAGACTCCAAATATGAAGAAGAGTTAGAGTCAATCTTCATAAAGCTATGACATAAAATGTCATTACTTACATAAATTTATTAACATGCAGAAACTAAATTTTATTTGTAGATTCTGGTTCTAAGATGCTGACTAGCACTTCTCTTCCTCACACATAAAAACAAAGTAAGAGAAGAAAGAAAGAAAGGGAGGGACAGAGGGAGGTAAGAGGGAATAAGGAAGGAAGGGGGAGAGAAAGAGAGAAGGATGGGGAAGGAAGGAAAGAAGGAAGGAAGGAAGGAGGAAAGGCAGAGGAAGAGGAAGGGAGGTAGGAAGGGAGGGAGGGAAGAAGGGAAGAAGAGAGGGAGGGAGGGAGAGAGCGAAGGAAGAAGGGTGGGTGTCTTAATAAAGGAAACTTGTGGTAGGCATACAACTGTGAAGTTTTAAGACTCGCAGCCATAGCAGTGAGCCAAAATCACAGCCCTAAGTTTAAGAGGCATCCATTGAGTGAGATGCCATCATAATTGGAAGTCATTACAGGCAGAACATCTTTGGGCCCTTCACAGCTGAAGCATGTCACAGTTGCTATGCTAAGAAGTCAAGATAGCCATCCTGAAAGAAAATACTGCCCTTGCTATCACCATGTTCTGTTGTATCAAGAGAACTACATCAGCCCCACTGGGAGTCAATTTGGATATCATGTAGGAGACTGCCACTGCCCAGCATATATGCAGGGGAATTCTATCACAGAAGCTAAATGTCTAAATAAGATTTACTAATTCCATGGTAACACCAAGAAAGACTGTCAGCACACTCAGCCTTTCATCTCACAAGAAAACTATACCTGATGAAATGAGTTCATAGAAAGGTCTTCCATGAATATTTAATACTATAGGAGATATAAAGCAGGGAATTTAATCAAAAACATAAAAACAAGAACAAGTAGTTATGAAAAAAGAATAAATAGTAATAAAAATTAGTTAAAGGTTTTACAAACGAATAACCTCATTAAAATATATAACTTAAAAATAGGCTGAATAACATAATGGACCTACTGTAGAGAAAATTGGTGAGCTGATGTATATTGCTGAGGAATTCTTCCAGACATAAACAGAGGTAATGAAATACAAACTCTGGAGAAAATTTTAAGAGACATAGCAAATAGATTCACAAGTTCTAATATCTGACTTTTAAAATTTCTATAAGAGGAGAACAAAGACAAAAAAGAAAGCTATGATTGGAGGAGTAGAGGCAAAGAATTTCTAAGAACTAAGTGACAGAATTCCTTTGTCAAGAGAGTTCACCAAGTGTTCCTAGAAAAATAGTTCTACAAGAAAAAAAAAATCCAAGTCTAGAAACAGCAGAGTAAAACGTCAGACCATAAAGGATAAGAATAAAACTCTTCTATTTCTCCTCTTTCTCTACATACTTGATTTCCTTTCTTCCACTTCGCTTTCTTTGGAGGCAATAACATGGCCAAAGACACAGAAGTCAGTAGTGAGCCTGGAGCTGAAGAGGTAGGTTGTTGGGCCATGGGGCCAGTGATGGAAAGGTGGTGTCAGTGGACTCAAAAGAGGGACATTCTACAAAACAAATGGCCCAAGATCATAAAAGAAAGGGAAAGACTGGAGAACTGCTCCAGATTGAAGGAGACTGAAGTCACATATGACAACTAAATACATCTAATCCTGGAAAAAAAAATGCACACACATATACACACTGTTGGAACATTTGAAAACATTTAAATGGAATCTGTGGAGTAGATTATGATCTTGCCTCAATGCCAATTTCTGCTTTAGATTATGTTATTGTCATTATGTAAAGAGTATCTTTGGTTGGGGTAAACACACATTTAAATATTTAGGTGTGATGGAGGATCATATCTATGACCTTTTTTCAAATTATATAGAAAAAGTAGTGATAATGGATACGTGATTAAAACTTAGAGAAAACAAATGTTAACAATTGGGGAATCTCTCTAGAACTTCTCTGTACTGTTTTTACAACATCTCTGTAACTTGAAACTATTACAAAGTAAAATTTTAAAAATAGAAAAAAGTCCTAAAAGTCACAAGTGAAAGAAAGAGCAAAAAAAGGTAAACAAAGAATCAGATTAAGATTAGGCTTCTCATCAACCACATAAGAAGATAAAGAATTAAAATATCAAAATGTTAAAGGAATATAACTTTGAGAATAGAAACCTATAAGCAGCCAAATTTGTCTCAAAAAGTGACATAAGATACTTTTATACAAAGAAGTCAGCTTCTTCTAAATAATTGCTAATAGCAAAATGCCAAACAAAAAAATAGACTAGACAGAATTAGTGGTATGCAGGAAGCACAAGAGGGCTAGTAAATTGTCATGGTTATATCCATATAACTAATGATTATTTTTAAAACCGACTTCAGTGATAAACTGGAACTACAATCCCAGATGACAGAAAAATTAGATTTAGTGAGGTGGTATTAGGGACTACAGGTGAGTAGGAAAGAAAAGAAAAAAGGACAAAACATTTGCAGAGATTATTGTCGCTTTTGGTTAAAGGGGGAAATAGAGATACTTATTAGCTATATATGCAGATGCTAAAAATGTGAGGGTAACAGAAAAATGAAAACATCAAAGTATAATTTTCAAAAAGTTAAAAACAACACTCTCATTGAAATTCATAAAGAACACGTCAAAGATTTCTAAACTGTTTATTTGTAAGCATTTAAAAATATTAGGATAAAATTGTTAGGTTATTTTAAAGGATCCAAAACTTGAAAATAAGGCAGCACATTCATTCAGTGTGGTCGAAGAGCAAAGATCTACTCAAGGATTATTTAAGGCAGGTTCTGCAACCTTTTTCTGCAAAGGACCAACATTGTTGATGTAGCAGGCCTCTGTCACAACTATCAAACCCTGTCGTTGTCACCCAAAAGCGGCCATGCACAATACATAAATTAACGGGCTTGGCTGAATTTGGCCCAGATGGGGCCAGATTTGCCCTACTAGCTGTAGTTTATCAAACCCTGATCTAGAGTAATACACTGTGTTTGACTCACTACTTATCATTGGTTAAAGGTCCCAGATTTAGTGAACTTACATATTAACTTACATTCTCTTCCAGTGCAAATGTAATTTCTTTTGCTACAAAACATAACCTCAAAGGTTTGTTGCCTGGGAGAACATCACCAGTTTTTATATTTAACCCAGAAATTTTATTAAATAGGTATAAATAAATGGCTCCTTAAATATTCTTTGAATTTGTCATAATATCTTACAATTTCCCTTATTAATCAATTGAATGAAATATTTGACATGGGAATCATGATTTTACCTTTTTGAAAAGTAGACTTGGGCAATACAAAGTGTCCTAAAGGGCAAATATATAAGGGCTGTCCAGAAAAAAACCAGCCATTGTCAATATGACAAGAAAACAGTTTGCAGCTGGATACTTTCTGTATAGACAATATATATGTATATATAGGTACACACACACACACATATACATACGTGTGTGTGTGCAAGTGTGTGATTTCTAATGAACAGAAATCTATAATTTAATATGTAACTTCAAAGTTAAGCCCAGTACATTCCCCTAGATTATTAAATAATCTATGGATGGCTCACAGTATCTCCTAACATGATAGGAAAGGATATGCTTTACTCCCTTCTGCCTTATTTCCCAGTTTGGGGAAAATTTTTAACAGGAAGAAAATATGGGAAAATCCTTTATTTAATGTAATGTAAGAAGAAATGAGAGAAGGTAATAATCATAATAAATGGAAAATGCAAGATGAAAAAGCAGAACTATTCTAATCATATCAGTAATTACAATATATATGAATGGATTCAATTCTCAAAATAGATTTAAGCTAATCAAGTTCCTTTAACAAAAACTTGAGTGTTCCAAACATAAGAAACACCTTAAGCAAAATGAGATGGGGGGCAGGTTTTAAAAAGTAAGAAAAAACATGGCAGGCAAACTCTAACAAAAAGAAAACGGATAGTGTCAGACAAACAAATGATTTAAAGCCAAAATTGTTAAGAAATGAAGAAATGATTTTATTCATTTAAAAGCTATAAAATGTTAAGTACCAATCAATACAACATTTATCAAAAACTAAAAACAAAAAATTGGAACTCCAAAAAGAAACTGACGACTTCACAATTACAGTAGGAATCTTTAAGATGCCTGTTTCAGATACCAGATTCAAAATAAGTACAGACAATGTCTGAATAACATAACATTTTCTAATATATAAATGTATACATGTGTATCTAAATTCTTACACATACACAGACATATAAGAAATTTACAATAAATAACCATGTATTACCTACACAGGAAGTTTCAACAAAAAACAAAAAACAGAAAGACAATGTTATGCACACCATGTTCACTGCCCACAATGCAATAAAATTAGATATATGTGACTAAGAAAAAATAATAATAAAGTAAAAATACATAAAATAATAGTAAATAGAACATTTCTTTTTGGCTCTCAAAATTATCATTATGTGGATAGTGCATTTTATAATTGATGGCATCTTAAAATTGAGGAAGTATAAGCTCAAATCCCTTATTTGAAATTGGAAAACCCAGAAAACTATGAAATTTAAAGTAATTTTTAAATTCGTCTCCCAGAAAAATATAATCTGATCTGTAATTATTTGGCAGCAAAAGCTGATCTGAATTTACAAGGGGCCATTTAAAGACTATTTTTTCTGGAGTGTGAATATTCATATGTTAGTGACAAAAAGAAAACCAAAGGGATTTAATTTTTGAGTAAGCCATGCTGTCACAGCCCCTCTGGAAAAAGTTACAAATAAAAAAAAAAAAGAAAAAGAAAAAGTTACAAATAAATTCATATATAAAAATGTACCTTACCATTCCACAGGTTAAAACATTTTGGACTCTGAAACACACATCATACCTCAACTGGTTTCTATAAAAACTATAGATGGGTGCAGTATTTCTTCTGCACTCTGAACCTGAGGAAAAGGGCAATGAGAGGGGACTTCCCCTTCTGACATCTATTTCCCACCCTCTAATGCATCCCAATCAAGTACCTTTCTGTGGCAGCCTCCAATTTCATAACTATTATAATATGTAAACTTAAACTGCATAGCTTTTCTTTCTTTTCTTTCATGCAGAGAATAATGGCATGCAAATATTTTCCCTGGCCTAGGGGCAGGGTTCGAATATTAAGAAAAACACTAACATTTTGATGTTTCATGATTCAGCCTGTAAGGGTTTCATGAGGCATCAAAGTTTATTGTGAAACACACAAACACACACACCCACCCAGAGGAATTAAACATGAGGGAGGAGAAAGTACCTGTGGGAGAAGTCTGAATGGATTTCCCACCACCTTCCCTCCTCTCTGGCTAAAAGGAAGCTGAAAAGAGGTGAGTAAATGAAAGGGGGTACCAGAAGGAGCCCCAGGAGCTTTGGAGCCCAAGAAGAGAGCTTTCTGGCTGGGAAGAAACAATTAAGTAGTCCTAATTATGGACCACTGACAAGAGTACCATTCCAGTGCCCAGACCGTGAATGGAAGTTAAGTAAGCAGGAGCTTTCACTTCAGTGAGAATGTCACTACTCCAGCTGATCCTCTCTTTTATCAGCAAGAAAGCATTAAATTGCACCCAGTTTTTCATTTTGAGCAGGGATGATGATTTCTGAATTACAGGATTTTACTAAGCCCTGTCTGAATAACCCACAAAGAAAATTTCCCTCCTGATTATGATACTTTGGGACCTCTCTATACCCAAGATAGGGGAGATGAAATCCTGAACAGCTAGTGTAGTATAGCAATGATGGGGAAATCACTCCTTGCATTGCTGCTGCAGGGTGGGGAGTGGTGAGGAACTAAATAAGAATTTATTTTGTAAGTAGCCTAACAGATTGTCTTATATTTAACTGATTTATAGTTCATGCCCCTCGCTATTCCAACAACTCTTTATCAATAGAGTGGGCAGTTTTAGCTACTGAACAAATATATAGACTTTGAAAAAGAGCACAAGGAATCATATTAAAAATAATTGCAGTGTACATAACAGATTTAATGCAAAAATGGATTGTGTATAGGCACTACTAAAACAAACTACAATACAGTAACAACAAAACCCTAAGCAACCTCTGTGATCTTATAGACCTATTTCCTATGTTGAGTAGGTCTGTATCTTAAGCCTGGAGAAGAAAGCAAGCTCCTGTCTTTCACACTTTCATGGATCATCATTCCACCCATTCAAATATGCCTAAATTCCATCCATACCTGAATTCATATCTTCCTGAAGAGTTTTCATAAATAACTGAACCAAAGGAAACATTATGTTAGATAATAATTTACAAAAGGCGATAAAATCATGACTCTAACGCAAATGTAAAATCAACACATATCAAAGATACTTAGCCCATTAATTAAATAAGGGATCCATTTCAATAGGTTCAAAAAGAGACCTCAAAGAAGACACTTCATGAATCTGCAATATTGAGGTGGATTTGCAAAACTGGATTTTCCACAAGAGAAAAAATGTTTTCCCTCCATTAGACAGAATTGCTTTACATGTCTGTAGACAAGAATTATTTACATTGTTATCCATTTTCTATGATTTAACTTTACTCTGTACATAATTGTAAAATAGCTTAGTTAAAGACAAAGTTGCATATCCCTATAAAATCAGATAATCCCCAAAGGGTCTAGCATTGCATAGAATATACAGACAGTAATTTCCTTTGCTTCTTTAAGGTATTAAATTTCCCCTCACAAATATTACTTGAATACAATTTTTAAATTGTCACAACTATTTCTGCAATTCGTAAGTCAAGCTCAAGTTTCTGTTTTAAAAAATGCTCATCATTCATGCAGATTATAATAAAATGTCAAGCCTTTTCATAATTGTCAAAGTATCAATGACAGTGAGTAGGCAGAAATGGTTAGTTCTTGCTCTGATACTTAGTAGATATACTTAGAATTTCCAAAAACTTAGGCAAGGGTAAAAAAAGAGAAAAATATTTTGCCAATCATTACTTTAAAAATAATGTTGACTAGAAGAAACATCTTGATAATCATCAGCAGCAATATCAATAAATATTTGTATATGTACTGAAATATTTCAGGGTAGGACTAAGATCAGTAAAAGGGTTCTCTTAATTCTGAAAAAAGGCAACACAGAAAATGTAGCAAGTAGTTCAGTCTTTATCAGAGACATTTTAAAGAGATCTAGGCCAAGATTGTCATTCTTGAAATACTCTTTACATTCCAAGACAAATAAAAATACAGTAAGTTAAATGCTAATGGTAGTTGATGTATTAACTATGGATGCAAATATTGGTACAATATAGTTTTTCTTTAATATATTAATATTACATATCTCATATGCACACATCAAATATGTACATCGTATAGAGTAAAAAGTCTGCTTTTACAATTTTATGTCTTGTTTGTTCTTTTCTTCTAACTTTATTTATTTTTTTGTTAAATTTATTGGGGTGACATTGGTTAGTAAAAATTACATAGGTTACAGGTGTACAACTCTACAATACATCATCTGTCTGTTGTATTAAGTGTTCAACAGTCAGAGTCAGTTCTCTTTCCATCACCATATATTTGACTCCCCTCCCTCCTCCTCCACCTCCTCCCCACCCCTCCTTCTACCCCTTACCATCAGGTAACCACTGAACTAGTGACTGTGTACATGAGTTTTTGTTTCTTTGTTGCTTTCAGTTTTATATTTCACATATGAGTGAAGTCATCTGGTTCTTGGTTTTTTTTCTGTCTGGCTTATTTCATTTAGCATGATGACCTCAAGGTCCATCCATGTTTTAAATTATCACATCTTTATATAAATGTTACAGCATTGACATATAATTTTAAGAGGCTCTCCTTAGGGTTTATTTGATGCCCAGTTTTTGTTCACAAACAAAACCCCAAATTATAACACCAGAAAAGGATCTAAATTGTTTTTAATATTACATCTTGATGTTACAGAATTATATTGCAGCAAAATGTAGGGATTTCCTTGTGTATTGTTCCAAAGAAAGCTGGGGAAATTCTGCTTTCAGCTATTACTAGAAAAGCATATATAGAATAATCTCCCTGCCCAAATCAACTATGAAATGCATGAGCAAGAGTTTGACAACATCAGAGGGTCCTGACAGCAGGCTGAACTTGAGAAGTAGCAGTCCTGCAGAGAGGGTAAGCACACGGAGGTGAGCCTCTGCCCAGTTTTTCCTCAAGGCACCAGCATTTTTGCAGCAGACAGAAACAGAAGCTAAGCAGAAACACAATCCTGGCTACAAGCACTCTCACTGGCCTGAAGACAAAGAATTTGAAATTGAGGGCAGCCAGTGGGCTTAAGACTTGAGGAAGAAAGGGAAAGCACATAAAAGTAAGCCTCGAAGTCTACATGGAACTTCTTTACAGTTTGTTATCTCCAAAGCTGCACATACACAAAGCAAGACTCCCAGAAACCTAGCCAAAAGTAGTGGTATGCTAAAGAGCTAGCCAAAGAATTTGGCAGTTTGGTAGGACTGAAGATATGTAGACTGTAATTCAGGGCTCACAAAGTAGAGGGGACATAGAAAACATCCCCATGAATGCACTTAGACCATGAAAAGGCAATACCATACAAATAAGGGCTATGTCAAAAGAACAAAGGCAAATTAGAGCTGGACCAGTTCCATGAGCTCACTCTTAACCAGCTCAAGGTGATCTGTCATAATTCTATCTTCCTACCAAAGTGAAATTAAATTATCTTTGGGGAAAAACATCATTATCTAGGACCTCTATAATTTTTCATTTAGAAGTCCAATACTCTATCAACTGTTACAACAGAAAACAAGAAATTGAAACATAAAATTAGGAAAAATTATTTGAGAATAGAAATAGAATTAAAGATAACCCAGATATTGGCAGTATCATTAGAGACGTTAAAATGATAATGTTGAACATATCTATGAAAAGAGAAAATAATGGAGAATTTACAAGAAGATAGGAATCTACTAAAAAGAATTAAGTGGAAATTGTATAACTCAAAAGATAATAATTGAAGTTAAGAATCCAATAGTAGAGTTTAATAGCAGAAAAGATAAAGCAAAAGCGAAGATTAATAAACTGGAAGGCAATGACTATAAAATATCCCCATGGAAAGTCAGAAAAAAATTCAGTAAGGACAGTTCAACAGGGAAAGAAAAGTCTTTTTCAAGGGGGCACGAAGACAACTTCATATCCACATGCAAAGGAATAAAGCTGAACCTCTAACTCAAAATTAACTCAGAATGGAATGTAGACCTAATGTAAAGCTAAAGCCATTAAATTTTTAAAAGAAAACAGGTGTAAATCTTCAAGACCTTAGATTTGGCAGTGATTTCTTAGATATTCCACCAAAAGCACAGTGACAAAAGGGAATAGATAAAACGGATTTTATCAAATTAAAACAGTGGCACTTCAAAGGACATCATCAAAAAAATTAAAAAAAAAAGCAACTTATAGAATGTAAGAAAATATTAGCAAATCATATATATGATAAGGACACATCTAGTATGAAGAACTTTTACAACTCAACAATAAAAAGCTAACCAATTTAAAATTTAAAAGTGGGAAGAGGATTTCAATAGATATTTCTCCAAAAAATATATACAAATGACTAATAATCACTTGGTGCACAAAATCATTAGTCAAATACAAATCAAAACTACAATGAAGAACCACTTCCAGCCATTAAGATCACTAAAATAAAAAGACAGACAATAAAAGGTATTGGTGAATATGTGGAGAAATTGGAAACCTCATGCGTTTCTGGTGGGATTATAAAATTTTACAACCACTTTGGGAAAAACGTTTGACAGTTACTCAGAGAGTTAAACATAGTGTTAATATATGACCCAGCAATTCCCCCTCTAAATATATATCCAAGAGAAATGAAAACATATGTCCACACCAAAACATGTACATGAATATTCATAGTAGCATTATTCACAATAGCCAAAAAAGTAGAAACAATAAAAATGTCACTGATAATCAATATAAAGTATGATATATCTATATAACAGAATAGTATTTGGCCATAAAAACAAAGTACTTACATGTGGATAAATCTGGAAAATATCATGTTAAGTGAAAAAAAACATGCAAAGGCCATATTTTGTGATTCTATTTATGAGATGTCCATGATAGACAAATTTATAGTGACAGAAGGTGGTTATCAGTTGCCAAGGGCTGGGGGAAAAATGGAATATAGACTGACTAATAATGAGTGCAAGGCTTCTTGTGTAAGGTTTCTGTTCAGGGGTGATAAAAATATCCTAAAATTAGTATTTACAACTCTGTAAATACAATAAAATTAAACAGTGTATTTATAGCTCTGTAAATATAATAAAAACCACTAATTTTTTATTATATTTACATTTAAACAATTGAGTTTTTATTATATTCACATTTGTCATACTTTAAAGGGGTGAATTTTATGGTATGTGAATTATATCCCAATAAAGCTTTTATAAATTTAATTAAATTAAAAAATAAAACTGAGAGAATTCAATGTAAATATATGCCAGAAGAAATACTACCAAGAGTTCTTCAGTTAAAAGAAAACTGATCCACAACTGCAAGTATGTGATACAGGAATTAAGAAAAAGCACCAAAAGTTCATAATGTAAGGAGTTTTAAATCAATATTAGTTGATTTTTTAAAACTATCTTCAAAGGTGGAGCACCAAATAAAAGTATCTAGAAATTAACATGTATAACAAAGTAGCACAAAAAGTTAGAGAGTTAATGGAATGAGAATGTTTGTAAGGTCCTTATATTGTCCAGAAAACAGTAAAAGTACTCATTTAAGGTAGATTCTAACTTAATGTAGACAGTAATATTTCAAGGATGTATGTTGTAATCTCTACAATAACCACAAAAGAATACTTTAAACGCATTACTACTAAGCTAATAGAAGTTAAAAAAAGAATAATACAATATACTTATTAATTCAATTAAAGTTAGGAAAGAAAGAAAAGAAGACAAAGGCCAAGAAGAAGTAAATTAAAATCAAGCCTAATGTAATAAATTTAAACACAAATGTAATAGTAATTAAATTAAAGTTGACTACATGCTATACTATAATTAAAGAACAAAATTATTCAAAATACATTTTTAAAAATCTGTATCTGCTTACAAGACACCTACCTTAAATGTAAGGAAACAAAAGTTGAAAGAAATGCATAAAACACCAAAAAAGAGGGGTTTACTAAGATCAGAGAAAGTAAACGTTAAGGCAAAAAAATAATAACTAGAAATAGAGACATGAAAATGTAATTTTTAAAAACAGTCAATTCAAACGTGTACTATAATAATCTATATATGTTCACACAACACACACACACACATATATATATACCTACATACACATACCTAGTAACAGAGTGTTAAGTATGTTAAGCAATAGCTGACAGAGCTAAAAGGAGAAATAATCCACTATCCTAGTTGGAGATGTTAACAAAATTTAGTAATGATCAAAGAAGCCAGATATGAATAACAATATAGAAGAAAACAGCACACTTGACCTGATTGACCTACATAAAACTCCATCTAATACAACAGACTTCACATTCTTTTCAGGTGTGTATAAATCACTTATTAAAGTAGACCATATGATCTCAAATTAATTTGAAAAGATTGACTCAAGGAATAAATTTTTTTCACCAGTATGTACGTATAAACTAGAACCTAATATATCAACAGGTATCTTGAAAACTCTCTAAGAGTTTAGAAATTAATAAATACAATTCTAAGTAGCTCATGACTCAAAGAAACAGTGATTGAAAATAGAAAATATTTTTAATCGAATGATGATAAAAATATAAAATATAATATATCAAAACTTACATGCAAATGTAAATGCTTAATTGCAATTATTAGAAAAGAAGAAAAGTTAAAAACCAGTTATCTATGTTTCTAACTCAAAAGCAGAAAGTAAAAGAAAGAAAATAATAAGAATAAGAACAGAATCAATAAAACAAAAACAAATAAAATTTAAAAGCCAATATTTGAAAAGAAATGATAAAATGTATTACCTCTTAGAAAGGATGAACAGGAAAAAATATAAAAGGGAACACAAATTACTATTATAAGAAATGTAAGAAATGAGCATTATTAAAGATTTTACAGTCACTTAAAATATAAGAAGGTATTACAAAAAAAATCTCATGTCACAGAATTTGAGAATTTGGATGAAATGAAAAATATATTGAAAATAACACCTCATAACTTATATTAAAAAGATATAGAAAATTAAAATACTCCTATATCTGTTAAAGAAATTAAACATGTAATAAAAATTCTTCCCACAAAGAAAAATCCACATCCAGATGGATCCATAATGAACTGTTGTAAACATTAAAAATACAAAAAACAAAAACAAAGAAACACTAACTTTTCTAAGAAAAAGAAAGGGAGGGAACATTTCCACCTTGTTTTATGTGGCCAACATAATCTGATACCAAAATCTGTCAAGGATAGTACGA
This sequence comes from Lyroderma lyra, assembly GCA_004026885.1. Taxonomy (NCBI): domain Eukaryota; kingdom Metazoa; phylum Chordata; class Mammalia; order Chiroptera; family Megadermatidae; genus Lyroderma; species Lyroderma lyra. Next base: position 4,471 of record PVJL010017071.1, on the reverse strand, counting down.
AGAAGAAAAATTATAAGCAAATATATCTTAAAAACAAAGACCTTAAATAAAATACTAATAAACTGAATTCAGGAAAGTATAAAAATCATAAAGACAAAAAAAACAAAACAAAACAGAAGACATTCCTAAACTTGACCTAAATGATCTATATTAAATCCTGCTTCCAACACAACAGAATACATATTCTTTGCAAGGACATATGAAACATTTAGCAAAATAGATTATTTTGATAGTCAACAGACCATGTATAGTCAAAGTATGCAAACTTCATTTAATATACAAAATTCAATCAATGAGAGATGTGCCTTTGATCTAGGGGAGTAAACCAGATAAATCCACCCTAAGATAACAACTGTTATTTTCAAACAAAATACAAGAAGGTACTAGAGAATAAATGAAAATAAGCCAATTCTGGAAGAAATTATGGGGTGAATTTCCCTTTTTTGTTACATGTAGAGTAAGAAGAGATTGTATGCATGCCATATTTAGGTTAGTTAAAACTCCAACGGAAAACTGCAGGATTTTTAGGCTACAGAACCAGAGGACAGTTCAAAATGATGGTAACTGTTGGTAAGCATGGAAACCTCAGAACAAAGGGGAGAGAAATAGGGAGCCCTAAATTTTCTATATAAATTCTGATAAAATCTCCAGTTGAATTTGACAAAATCCAACATCCATTTATGATATAAAAATAAAAACTCTCAGAAACAGCATTTGAAAGAGGTTTCCTCATGATAATAAAAGGCATCTACCAAAACACCTACAATTAATATCATACTTAATGGTGACAGTCTGAAATCTTTCTGCATAAGATCAGTAACATTGCAAGAATGTCCACTCCTATTACTTTTATTCAACAGTGAACTAGCTATGATGTCCAATACAGTAGGGCATGAAAAAGAAACTATAGGCATACAAGTAAAAAATAAATAAATCTGAAAAGTAAGAAATAAATCTTTATTTGTAGACAATACAATCTTCTATGTAGAAAACCCTAAGGAATACTTTATAAATTACTAGAACTATTAAGCAAGTTTAGCGAGGTCACAAATTATAAGATTAATATAAAAAATCAATTATACTTCTCTATACCAACAGAATAATTCAAAAACAAAATTAGGAAAACAATTCCAATCACAATAACATTAAAATAGAATACTGATGAATAAATTTAATAAAAGTAGTTCAACAACTATACACTAAAAACTTTAAAACTGCTGAAAGAAATTAAAGACTTAAATAAAAGGAAAATGTACCATGTTCATGCACTAGAAGACTCAACATTTTTGAAAAAGCAGTGCTTCATTAAATGAGCTACAAATTCAATGTGAACTATATGCAAGTTTGAGTTACAGAAACAACACAATAACTATCAAAATTCCAGTAGTTTTATTTTGTAGAAATTATAAAGTACATTTTAAAATGTATATAGAGATGCAAATAACCTAAAATAGCTAAAACAATTTGGAAAAAGAAGAAAAAAGTTACAAGAGTTATACTACCTACTTTCAAAACAGACTATAAAGATACAATAATCTGGACAATGTGGATCTGGCATAAGGGTAAACATATAGACCAATAGAATAGAATAGACAGTCTAGAAATAAACTCACATTTACCACCAATTGACTTTCAGCAAAGGTACCAAGATAATTTGATGGGGGAAAAAAGCATTACGTTCTTTGTTCACCTGAAACTAATAATAAAAAAAATTTTTTTGAAAGAATCTTCAAAAAACAGAAAAAATATCCACACGCTAATATTAAATTTAGACATATCTCATATCATACATAAAAATTAACTGAAAATGGATCACAGTCCTACATATAAGATAAAACTATAAATATTTTAGAAGAATATGTAGGAGAAAAATCTTGGTGACCTTAGGTTAAGTAGCAAAATTAAAACCACCAAACCAATAGATAGTATTTAGTAAGAGTTCATTGTGCGCATAAAATAATTTATAAACTGGGAGCTTTCAAATTTAAAATTGATATGAATCTCAGGGGCATATATTATAGGATGGCTTATAACAGGCCTAAGCAGTCTTTGTCAGGGCCATGGCTACTTCTTCACCTGTTGTGATCCACAAGCTATTTATTTTATTATTCAGGCAGTCACCCCAAAATTGCTTGGTGGTCCCAGTGGACCACGATCAACATCTTGCTCATCCCTGACTTACAAAGTAAAAATGATAAAATTGTTTGACGTTTACAATGACTGGTTATTACCAATCTGGGGATTTCTAGATGGCAAGAGATTGGTTAAAAGTGATTATCTTATACCATTGTTAGAAAAATGGCTTAAGTTTTTCTCTTATGATTATCAGAGGCATTCATAAAAAGCAGCCCAAGTTAAGTTTCACTTCTTTTTCTAAATTAAATTAAGTTTCACTTGTGTGATTTAATTTTGTCTGCTCAGGGAATTTTCAAGTCTGTTCTCCATTTTTTAATTAATTTAACACAGGCAAGGATTTTAAAGCAGCTATTATAACTGTACTCAGTGACATAAAGAAACATATTCTGGTAATAAATGAAATATTAGGAAATCTTAGTAAATATATAGGAACTATATGAAAGAAACTAATGAAATCTAAACCCGAAAAATAAAATTTCTGTAATTAAAAAAAATATTCTTGGATAGGCTTAGCAAAAAAACAGAGATAACAGAAGAAACGGTGAAATTTATGATAAAAAAAATAGAAATTATTCAACTGAATAAAAAAGAACCCCCACCCCCCAAAAAAAAATTAGAAGAAAATGAATAGAGCTTCAGAGAATCCTGGGACAATATTTTTAAAAATCTAACATGTGTATAATTGGAATCCCAGAATGAAAGAGTATGGCAGAAAAAAACCTATTTTAAGAAATAACAGTAAAAATTTTCCCAAATTTGGTGAAAGGCATAAACAGAGGCTGAAGAAGCTTGGTGAACCATGAACATGATAAATAACAAGAAGCTGTATGTAGGCACCTCATAGTCTGACTAGAAAACTGAAGAAAAAAGAAAAAGTCTTGAAAGTGTCAGAAAAAGAGGACAATCACACAGGAAACAATGGTTCAAATGATCACAGATTTTTCTCCTCAAATTATGGATGCCAGAATTTCAGGAAACACTATCTCCAAGATGTTGAAAGAAAAAAGTGTCAACCCAGAATTCCATATGCAAATATATCTTGCAAGAATGAAGGTGAAATAATAATGTTTTCAAATAAAACTAAGAAAACTTGTCACCTAGTGTATCTGCTGAAATGCTAAATAAAATTCTTCAGAATAGAGAGAAATGCTACCAGATGAAACCTCAGATCATCAGAAGGAATGAAAATCCTTGGAAATATAAATAGTATCTGGTTTAATATATTGTTTCCCCACTTAATGTCTTTAAAATACTCCTAGGCATTTAGGCCAAAAATTATAAAATTTTCTTGTGGTAGTTATGATTTATGTAGATGCAACACATACGAAAATTATCACATAAAGGATTAGTTGGGGAATAAAAGACCTAGGTGGTTAAACAGTTTGTATATTTTATGTGAAACAGTACATTTTCTACTCTAAACAGAGGTAAAAAGTTAAGGATATATACTAACCTCCAGAACAACCACTTTACCTGGGATTATAGTCTCCTAAAAAGCAAAACCTTAATAATTGTATTCACTTTTCATCCTGGATCATTCACCAGAGTAATGAATCTAATGAAATTGAATAAATATAATGAAACATTTGTTAAGATGTTTTGAATCAACCCCCTTAAACTAGCACACACTTGCTCGCAACTATGTTATGACTCTACTCTTAGTACAATGACATATAGTAAAGGCATCATAAATTCTGAGTATTATTATTAGTGTTCTTAATGATGTCTTTGGAACATAATAATGTCCTGGGTCACAATTTCTGAATTGTCAAAGAATAATAAATTTACATTTAAGGACACAGGTACAGAAGACCCAGACTTAGGTTTCTGAGTTTCACTTGCAACCTATGTGACCTCTCAATTTATTTAATGTGTAAAGTAAGATAATGATAAAATTCACTTCACTGAGCTTTTGAGAAGATTAAATAAAAATTCATGTAAATGGATTAGCACAACATTTGACACTTTAAAAAGTGCTCAAAAAATATAGGGTGCGCTTATTGAAGGAAGTTTTTGGGTTGATGGTAATCAATACAATCCTTTAAAATGTTGTGATCCAAGGATAATCACATGAGAGGGTTGTCTGGAAAGAATCCAGCCACGTAATATGAAAATTACATGGCTGGATTTATGGCTGGATTTTTTTCCAGACAGTCCTTGTATATTAACTCTGTACTAATCAGAATATCTGATTAACCAGAACATCATTTCCCCAACCTCGTTGGATCACTGTGTTTTATAACTCCACTATGTTATGAATGCTTTCATATTTTCAAACCATTTGTGTCTACAAATAAGAATTAAGATTGCCTCTACTATCTTATAAAATGAACTG
>PVJL010017070.1:0-19226 GCA_004026885.1 Lyroderma lyra | reverse complement strand
TGACTGGATAAAGAAGCTGTGGTACATTTACACAATGGAATATTACTCAGCTGTAAGAAAAGATGAAATATTGCCATTTGCAACAAAATGGATGGACCTGGAGATCATCATGCTTAGTGAAATAAGCCAGACAGAAAAAACAAAGAACTGCATGATTTCACTCATATGCGGAATATAAAACTGAAAGCAAAGAAAAAAAAGAAATGAACAAACAAATAACCCATGGATACAATCAATAGTTTAATGTTTATTTGGGGACGAGTGGGTTAGGGAGGGGAGAAAGGGGAGGGGGTGGGAGAGGAGGGGGGAAGCTAAATATAAGGTGATGGAAAGAGAAGTCACATTAGGTGGTGAACTTATTATACATCAAGTTGACAATGCACTGTAGAATTGTATGCGTGAAACCTATGTAATCCTTGCTAACAGCTGTCACCCCAATAAGTCTAACAATAAAAATGAATTGGAAAAAAAAAAGAAGAAGGAAAAAAAAAAGAGGCAATCTCATATATTAAAAAAAAGAAACACAATTTTCTCCTTTTTGTTTTCCTAATAGACAAAAAAATCAGTGTGTCCAAGTTCCTCTTAGAGCCCAAAGGTAGTGTTTCATTGTTTGCTTATAGAATTTGTCCTTTCCTTCTGGCAAATGAACTTAAATTGCTACTGTTTCTGTCAGCTGGCAGCTGGGTTTACTTAGAGATCTTTGGGAAAGCCACACAAGTCCAGTTATAGAAATCACTGTTGATTGCTGCCATCCCTCTGTCCCTCACTCCCACACTTCTTTTTTTAGCCCTACCTCTCATGACTTTCCATATAGGGTTGGGGGGTATCATTTTTCTGTCAGAACTCCAGGCTTTTGGGTAAAAATTATGTTCAAAGGTACGTATCCGCAGACTTTTTTGGTGTCATTTAAAATAGAGTGGCATTTGATATCTATATAGAAACCAGCTCTCCATCATACATGAATTACTCACAGTATATCTAATTTAAAAGTTCCTTTTTTAAATTCATTTTTATTGTTAGACTTATTGGGGTGACATTTGTTAAAAGTTCTTAATGACTTCAATTGTGCTTAAGCCCTCAAACCAATTCATGCAGAATGTGGGGGAGCAGTTGTAGCATTTCTGCCCTGGGTATAGTAAATATTCATATTTGGTCTTTTAGTTTAATCCTGAATCATCCTTCAGTATTATTGTGGACCACCTGGAGTTTTGGGCCACCCTTTTGTGTTGAGGGGAGAAAGTATATTTCCCCCTTTTTCGGTATTTGTTTCACTACAATGAGCATCAGAGTTCCATTAATAAAGAACCATGGCTATGTTCTCCTTCCACAATTCTGATTTCTGAATGCCCAGATGAGAATTAGAATCCTATCCAGAGTACAGTCATTTGTGCCTGGCTCAAAACACATGGAGGGCCCAGAAATGTGTGTTGTACTTTTGTTTTAGAGTTGGAAGACTTCTGTGAGATCTTTGTGCCTTCTGGCCATACTGAAGTAGTATTTTGAGAAGTGAGGTTTTTCTTTCTTTCTTTTTTTAAATATGAGATCTGAGATAATCTCAGATTAGTTAATTACCTTGTTTATCTTGGCTTTTTAGCTTATATATGGGGTATGTAATTCTTGATATTGACCATTTTGAAGCATCACATGGAGTAGTATGCTTCAATTGGTACATTATTACTTTAAGAAATTAGCCTTTTAGGACTTATTTAATACATATTTATTGAATACCTTTTATGGGCTAGATGCTGTGCTGGGTTCTAGGAATGCACAGATGAGAAAGGCACAGTCCCTGCTTCTGGGTTGTCTCACAGTCTAGTGGAAGAGAGAGCAGCATCACTAAATAACTGTAGCACTCTAAAGGCTGGATAGAAACCTCCAAGGCAGGGCACTGGTATAATCAGAGGTCGAGAGCAGGGAAATACAGGTAAGTCCCATATGACATGGCACTTCTTTAACACAGTTTCGCTCTAACACAGTCCGAGAATTGGGAGAAAACCTTGTACAACATGGCACCCTAGAACACAGTTTTACTCTAACATGGTTTGAGAAATAGAGAAATCCCCAAACAATATGGAGCATAATAAGGGCTTTTAAGATAGCCAAGAATTACTGGTGGAAGAAGAAACTGATGAAGTAAATTTGGTGGAAATGACATCTGCAATATGCCAAGATAATCCAGGGGATGATAGCACATGTGAAAATGAAGAAGTTAAACAATTTACTCTAAAAATCTTAGAGAAAAACCTAGATTTAGCGAAAGAGTTGGAGCTATATTTCCTAAATGAAAGAAGCACAAAGTTTAAGAGAGAACTTCACAAGTGCTTAGTACCATATAACAAAATTTAAAAAAGATCTCTCAGCTAAAAGTAAGCATTCTAAAATAATAGATCTTTTGCAAGAAGTGCAGAATAGAAGTCAAGATTACACTGAAGAAATTTCAGAGGATGAAGATATCTTTTCAAAAAGAAAACACCCTCGATTAATAGTACTTAGTAGTGATGACAAAGAAAACATTATTTAATGTATATTAATATGTTATACTTTTGGTGAAAAATGCTTTAATAAAGATATTTCTCTTATAAAATATAATAGCATGTGTTTTTAAATTTTTGGACCCTAACTCCCTTATTTGTACTAGTTCTTTGTTTCATATAACATAGATTCATGTAACACGGTATTTTTAGGAACCTAACAACCATGTTATATGAGGTTACCTGTACATGGTTTGTTTGGGGAACCACAAGTAATACAGTTGAGTGGATTGTGATGTGGATGTTGGCAGGAACCTATTAGAGAAAAGACTGGAAGGTAAATTTGGATCAGATTTTCAAGAACTGAGATTTTTAGCTTTCAAAAGATGATGTTGGTATCTCTTGAACTCAAGATGTTGGATTCAAGGTAAAAATTCCATTGACAGTCTTAGAAATTTTCTTTAGTTTAGCAAGAGGTGGAAAACAAAGCAATCTAAGCTAAAACAGTGGTCCTCAGGCTTAGGGACTATCTGAGTCAGAGGTTGGAGCATCCAGTATGGCTTGGAGCTATAGCTTTGCATCAGTATGAAATGGATGGGGTGCATCTTTAGCTTAGGGAAGGAAGAGAAGATCTGGTTTTAGAGGAAGTTTTGGGAAGGAATGATAGCAGAGCTAGAGAGGTTTGCACCTACATCCCAGTCATAAATGTATAATTTGATTTTATTATTGTCTTGAAATATTTTCATGTCCCAGAGCATACACAGGTTCATATTTAAAAGTAAATGTTAACACCTCACATCCATTCAGATATAAAAGACTAATTTTGTTCATTTATGTGATTTCACTTCACAAGCAACCATGATCAAATTACTAGGCTTGTGAGAACAGCCAAAGATTGAGCCATTTAGGAATGCATTGGGCATGCTAGTCAGGAGCTATTGTTCATAGCACAACCTGATTCAGGCATAAGTAATGTTTACCCTCTGGTGTAAAGCCACAGACACTATCTTTATTCCCACACACCATCTTTAAAATGTGTGCCATGTTATGACAGGGAATATGGATGGATTGGTATTCTATTATACATGGAAACACAGCTTTGACTAGAAGTTCTTTCTCCTGATGTTTTGGTAGTGCTCTCGTTGATGAAATGTATTTCATCGTGATCTATCATTCATGTTGTTTCATCTCTATAATACTTTGCTGTAAGATGCACAAGCCCTTCCTAGGCCCGTATCCTCCTTCATTTATAATTGGAGTATAAGAGTTATTGTTCCATTAAAGAAGGACAACACAAATTCCAAACATCAGCAGAGAAAGTCTTAAAGAAAAAATATCTGGAAGGAGATGGCAAGGTTCAGTTGGGCAGGTGTCCTATTGTGACAGAGTTCCTGCTGAGGAGCCTTTTCTTGCTCAGCTCTTGGAGAAAGGTGCACTTTCTTGAATTTAACATGATAGTTTTAAAATATGATCTCCAACTCCATCTCATACACTGGTTCTAAGTATTCCTGATTACTTAGTATAAAAATTCTATTCAGAGGAGTGGTATTAAGATGATGACAAGAGAGGATGTCCTTGAAACCTCTTGCGGAAATTACAAACTGAACAGCCAAAATCTGAAAAGGGAATCCCTAAGTGGCAGAGCTTCAGCTGAGAGATCCACTCACTGCAAGAAAACACCTAAAGGTTAGAGATAGGAAGGTGAATGCGAGAAAAGGAAAAGGAGAAGTGCAGGGCTGCAAAATGCAACACAGTGCTGGCAGAAGAAGGAGCAAGGAGCGAGTCTGGGGAAACAGGTTGAACCACAACACAATCCAGGGCAGACAGAGGGACAGACAGTGGTAGCCCAGTGAAGGAACAAGATAAAGTCCAAGCCTGAGCAAGGAGTACTAGGGCCTCTGCTGGAGTACCATGCCCTGACTGTGACAGGGCCTGAACAAAGGCATGCTAAATTTCCCAGAGCAAAAATATGGACCCAGCCTAACATGGCTTGAAGTTAGGAGCCAACAGTTGCAGGACTTGACCACAAATTGGCGCTCAACAAGCTTGAGACAAAGTACTGACAGCTGAGGGGTTGCCGATCAGAACAAAACACAACCCTGGGTGAAATGCAAGCTCAGGACAAGGGAGAAAGGTGCTGCTGATAGTATGCAGCACCCCCACCCTCCACTCCCCACCCCATGAGCTCCTGATGCAAAGCCAAGTTTTTATTGCAGCACACACCAGGCATGATTCAGCACTCCCATGATGGAGGAACAGGCTTATGCTGGAGAGTGCACCTCTTCCAGCCCTGAATGCTTCTGATGAAGTGAAAGGCATGTTTTATAGCAGCCTGCACCCGAGGTAGTGAGCAACCTCAGGACAAACAGCAGCAGTGAACTGCACTGCCAACACCACTAGGTAGAAACTGTGAACACAGAGCCTGGCTGCTTCTCTTTGCTTTCTCCTAAACCAACATTACCCTGTGGTGCAAACAAGCCCTCCACCATCCATAACAAACTCCACCTCCATGGTAACCAGTAGGGTGACTCAGGTAAACTGTAAAACAAAGGCACAGCAGCCTCCGTCAGCACAGATTTCAGAGGCAGAGAATATAATCGCCCATCACATTTTTCCAGGGAGGAAGCACATCAAAACAAAAGCGACAGAGTCAAAGAGAAGAAGGCCACCTTTCAGGAAAGCTTCAAAAGTGAGACAATCTAACAACCAACAAATATATATACATTGTAAGACACTGCAGCGACACCAACTGGGAAGTGAAAGAGAGACCTCTCCATATCTTCCAGGAGAAAGTTCTTAGGCCTAGGAAGGGAAACACATCAACTACATTCAGCTACCTCGAGAACAAAGCATCTCAGAGAAAAAATACAAACTCTCCAGGGAAGGAATTATAGATTTGGAAATATATGACCTAAGTAAAACAAAGTTCAGTGCTACAATCCTAAAAATACTCAGAGAACCCAATGAATGCTGCAGAACACTCAGACCCAGATAAATGATCTCAGAAAGGAAATCTCTGAAAAAAAAAAGGAACACCTTAACAAAGAAATTGAAACTATAAAAAAAGAATGAAATAGAATTTCAGGAGATAAACAATACAATAAAAGAAATAAAGCATGAGCTAAATAACATAAGAAGCAGGGCTGGCCAGGTGCGGGAAAGAATTAGTGACATTGAAGACAGAAACGTGGAAATTGAAAGGAATGAAAAAAACAGAGATTTGAGAACAACAACAACAAAGAACAGAATGATCTCAACAAGAACTATCTGATTCCATTAGAAAGAGTATTAGAATAATAGGAATACCAGAAGAAACAGAGTAAAATTCTAATGAGACCTTAATCCAACAAATAGTAGATGAGAACTTTCCAAACCTATGGGAAGAACTGAAACCCCAAACACAGGAAGAAAACGGGAACCCTAACTACCTGAACCACAGCAGACTTTCTACAAGGCACATTACACTGAAAATGTCAAAATTCAAGGACAAAGAATTCTCAAGGCAGCCAGGGGGAAAAATATAACCTTTAAAGGAAAGCCCATCAGGCTGTCATCGGACTTTTCAGCAGAAACTTTTCAGTCCAGGGGGGACTGGAATTATATATTCAAAATATGAAAAGATAGAAACTACCAGCCAAGAATAGTCTATCCAGCAAAGTTACCTTTTACATATGAAGAAGGAATAAAGACCTTTTCAGACTTACAGAAGCTGAGGGAATTTTCCAACACAAGGTCAGTACTTTGGGAAATACTGAAGGAGGCTATTTGACCTGAAAAACAAAATAAAAATAAATGGCAAAAAGTCAGGACAACAAAGATGTAAAAAGGCAAGAAGTAAAGGTTTAAATTCTCAAAAGAGAATTGAAATCAAAAGTATGCTACACACATGAAATTATTCTTTTCCTAAACCTCATGGTAACTACTAAAAAAAAAGAAAAAACACCCAGAACCAAGACATACAACCCCCCTCCAAAGAAAAAGAGGAAACAGAAGGAAAATTTATTATAGAACACCATTGAACTAAACAAGCAGATAGTGAGAAAAAAGTAAAGAAGAAATCAAGGCACCAAACAACCAAAAACTAGAAGACAAAATGGCCATGGGAAATCTTCATACATCAATCATCACCCTTAATGAAATGGAATGAATTCACCAATAAAAAGACACAGAGTAGCAAACTGCATTCAAAAATAAAACCCATCTGTATTCTGTCTCCAAGAGACACATCTCAGCCATAAGGACAAACACAGACTCAGAGTGAAAGGATGGGAAACAATACTCCAAGCAAATGGCATCCAAAGAAAAGCAGGAGTAGTCATACTTACATCTGATGTAAGACTTCAGGATAAGAAAGGTAATAAGAGACAAAGATGGACATTTCATAATGATAAAGAGGACAATACAACAACAAGAAGACATGACACTCATCAATATATGTGCCCCCAATCAGGAATCACCAAAATTTACAAAGCAACTGCTTAAAGATCTAAAAGGTGAAACTGACAAAAATACGATTATAGCAGGGAATATAAACACTCCCTTGATGGCCAAGGACAGATCATCCAAACGGAAAATAAATAAGGAAATATCAGCTCTAAATGATACATTACAACAATTGGACATAATTGACATTTATAGGATACCTTCCGTTGAGTTTGTCCCTGTCTGATAGCCTCAACTTTAACCAGGTTCTGCTCTCTTTCCCACTTCAGACCTAAGGATGATAACAGCTTCCCTGATAGTCCAATCATTTGTCCCCTTCACCCTACCCACACCTTCAATTACACCTGATTTCTGCCAGGATCCTAGCTGATACAAATGCTATAGTACAGTTATCTCATCACCATCTAGGTACTTTTGGACGAAGTGCTTCACTTGATGAATCGTTATTTCTGTATCTGAAAAGTGCTGAGGTGCTGAGGGGTGGTATGATTTCTTGTCTGAGATCCCCATCCATTTCTGCCATCTACACTTCTATATGATGCAGCAGTGGTCAATTGCCAACTCTAGCTCCAGTTCTCTTCTTTTGACTCTATGAATCACTGTGTATAATCCTGAGTGGTGGATGATCACAAAATACTTTTTTTCTTCCTTTGAGGGGCAGTTTACTGGAGTAAAAAGAATACACACTTTGAAATCAGATGAAGGTTCAAATTCGGGCTTCACTACTTTCTTACTGAGTGACCCTGTGTATATTAATCAACCTCTCTAAGTCTCAGGTTCTTCATCTTCAGATGAGGTATATGATGACACTATTGGTTACCTACCCAATAGCCATTTCCTTCTTTTTGGTTAAAAGAATGCTGATTTTCATTAGTTATGAAGCTGAACTTTTAGTTGGGTGTTTTGATACTTGCCGCTTGTGGTAAACATTACTATTGTTAGTGTTTACAACATCTGCTTTTCTTCTTCTGAGAACATGAAAGGCTAACTTTCAAGCCTTCTTGTAGTTAGGTGGGACTGTGTCATTAAGTCTGGTCAGTGAGCTCTGAGGAAAAATGGCCTGTGTCACTTCTGTGCTGAAGTAGAGAAGAGCAGGTATGCAGTCTCCATGGGCTCTCTTTTCCCTGTTGTGGCAACTAGAAACAGTCCTCATGGTGAAGCATTCATCAGTCAGGGCCCCTAAGGGACTGTGCTGAGCATAGGCCCTCATCAACTTGCCATGAACATGTAGCATGAGTGGGAAGTAAACTGTTGTAGTGTTAAGCCAATGGAGGTATTTTTTTTTAATTTATGTTTTCAATTACAGTTGACATATAATATCATATTAGTTTCAGGTGTACAATGTAGTAATTAGGCATTTATATTAACTTAAGAAGTGATCACACTCATTAATTCTAGTACCCATCTGATACCAAACCAATGGAGTTTTGAAGTTAATTTGCCAGTTAATCCATAGCTGAAAGCATCCCTACAAACATTGGACTCTACTTTCCTTGAATGTTTGTATCCTACTTTCTGGATTTGATTCCTGGCTTTGTTATTTATTAACTTGAATGACCTTGGTCACATTACTTAACTTTTCTATGCCTTAGTTTCCTCATCTGTAGCACAAGGTTAATAATGACTCCTTCCTTATGGATATTGAAGAAATTAATATATATGAAGCACTTAGAACAGGATCTGGCAGGGGATAAGTGCTATTCAATGTTTGCTGCCAGAGAGGATGTGTTTGAGAGTATCCAACACAATGTGTGGTTCTCATCAACAACTGTCGCTGGTACCTGTATTGCTGTTATAAGGATTAGAATGATCCATGTAAAGTCGTGACACATAGTGTATATTTAATACAAGGTCTCTATTACTTGGCAATTGTGTCTTTGTACTTATATCTAGATAGATGCCTCTTATTTGTTAGTTCTCTTAGAATGATGTAAGCATTGCTTTCTAAGACTTCCTTCACATCATAGGTGGTGTTTAAGTTAAGTTTGTACTTCAAAGGACATTTCTGAATACAAAGTAAAAAAGACATCGAAATGGCAGCAAATCTTCTGTTAAGCAGGCAAGGTACTAATCAGTAGTGGTGCTATCCATTAGTTTGAAGGCAAAGTGACCCAGAGAGAAGCTAAACTCTTGAGAATCCACTTTTGGATAATAAATATTTGACAGAAGTTGTCATTTAGAATCCTTAAACACTGTCTAACCATGCTCTTCATTTTGCAGATGAGAGAACTTAAGCACAACGAGGAAACGGAGCTGGTCTTGGATAACATAGTCAATAGCGTAGGCAGGACTAGAGCCAGGTTTCTGGACTCTAAGTTCACTGCTGGGTAGGAAAAGTCAGATTTGGTCTTTTAACATTTGTGCCATTTGGATACTAATACTAAGCAACCAAAACTCTGGGCTTGATGAGAAATTTAAAGTATTTCTGCTTTCTACTCTGCCCTTTGCTCAGCTCATCATCAATTTTGTTGGTGCTGGTTGTTAACTCATGCCTTTTAATATATCAGATGGGGCTTGATTTTTTCTGTTCTTTGATATCTATTCATTGGCTGCAAAAGTGTCCTCTCCATTCTGGCTTTTGGATGGACTACCCAGAATCACCAGGGACTTTGCTTCTTAGCCAACTAGAGGAAGGCAGAAATGAAAAAGGCCCACTAGTGTGTTTCCTTTGTGTGAGTTTCCTTGGACACAAACATAGGAAGGGAGTTTCTATGGAGCAGTTAGTCTCCCCCCATTTTGGATTTTGCTGGGGCAGGTAGTTGAACTCTTTGAGGAAGTGTAGGTTTTCTCTGACTCGGGAAATTACTGATAACTTCAGAGCCATAAGGTGAGTAAAATGGAAAGGATAATTCATGAGTAATGCCAAGATTCAGATTTCTAACCTCACTCAATTCTCCCCCAGTTCTTCTTTCAACTGTGACTTGCTTCCCAAGAAGGAGAAAACAATAGCCTACTGATTGAAATTCTGTCTACACTCCAGACAGTTAAAGTTGAGGGAAGTAAAACCTAATTACATTTAGAATTAAAGTTCATATATCTCCATTGGGAGTTATAGTTTGTGTGTATACTTTGCAAGAGCAGTCTGGCTCTGAAGCCAAACTTGGAAATACATTCATTCTGGTAATTATGCTCTTGCTCAAAGTTTCTAGCTGGTCTTTCCAGGAAAGTGCAAAGGCCTTACAGTAGAAAGAAGGAAAAGCATATTAATTGTCACTGAACTGGGTTCATATTATGAGAACTGGAAAAACCTGAGATCTTGAGATAAAGGGAAAACCATTGGATAGGTGGACTTCATGGTAGGGAACATGGGGTGAAGACTTAGTCATTCCTTTCTGACACTGTCCCCCACCCCCAAGAAGTTAAGTGTCTTAAGTACCATGTTATTTAGAAAAGTATGCTATTTACCTGGAGTTCTCTCACTCTATAGTAACTGACACTTTTAAGTCATCTTTATCTTACTCTGCCAACCCTTTCTCCTATTCTTCTCCCTAGCACTCATTTATTTGGTCAACAAATATGTACTAGAGGCCAAGTCAACTATGTACCAGACACAGTGTCAGCACTGTAGGCATAATGGTAACTAAAACTGTTCCTCTTATATATTGCTGTGCAATAAACCACCTCAAAACTTGTTGGCTCAGTACAACAATCATTTTGCAATATTCCATAATTCAGGAATCCAAGCAGGGCTCAGCTGGGTGATTATTGTCATCAGCCAAGATCATTCAATGAGATTCAGTTGGACGATGGACTGGTCTAGTGGGCCCACCACAGCTTCGCTCACATGTCTGGTGCCTTGGCAAGGATGGATGGAAGACAAACTCAGCTGCCCCTGTCAACTAGAGCTTCTATATATGGCCTTATCAGCATGGTGGTGGTCTCAATGTGATTTGAGTTCTTACATGGCAGCCCAGGGCTCCAAGAGCTAGTGTTTCAATGATCCAGGAGGAAGATGCATGACTTTTTATGACTGAGCCTCTGATGTCTCAGGATGTCTCTTCCACTGCATTCTCTTGGTTAAACAATACACTAAGTGAAAACCTATATTCAAGGGAAGGGTGATAAGTTTCCATCTCTCAATGAAAATAATAACTATGATTTGGCAGATACACTGGGTCTGGCATAAGTAACGCCCATTTTTTATGAGCTGTCAATCTATACCAAATTTTTTATTACAAAATCATAGGCATGTAATTCTTTAACATAACAATATCACACTTAAGCACACTTTAGGTGACATTTTAAGTGAAATGTTCAAATTGTTGTCCATCATGCATGCATCATTAATGTACAGTGTCTTGTGTTATTTCGCTGGAACTTTTATTTAACATCAGACAGACAGAGCTACTCTTCTTCAAGAGATCATATGTCACTGGAGCAGGAAGCGCACTGGTCAACAAATAATAAAGAATGCCAGGCCACATTAGAAAAAAATGACTAGAAAGTTATATAGTGAATACTCTTTCTTGACTATGCAGTGGAGGACCTGGGGTTGTTCCCTTGTGCTCTTCTGGAGGGTTTCTATCATACCCCCACCTTCTACTCAGCATTTCCTCTTATACCAGAAAACAAGCACTCTGCTGGCAAACACATATTCACAGGGCATAGTGTACAGCCTTATGTCCACAGACATCTCCCTCATTCATTCTGATTGGTTGAAATATAATTGTTTGACTGAACTGAGCGTTTGCTAAGTAATTACTAATTATTTAGACTTGTTCAGTCAGAATACTGACATTGCTGTTCCATCCACCAAGACAGTCCCTTTTCTCCTTTATTTTGCTAACTTCTACTTATTCTTTCTTTTTAATTCTTTCTTTCTTTTTTTTCAGTTGCAGTTGACATTAAATATTATTTTATATTAGTTTTAGGTGTACACATAGTGGTTTGACATATAATTTATATAGTGATACTCCCTTATTAGTTTAGTACCCATAGTTGTTGCACTATTATTGACTATATTCTGTATATTGTACTTTACATCCCCATGACCATTTAGTAACTACCAATTTGTATTTCTTAATCCCTTCACCTTTATCACCCAGGTCCCCAACCCTCTTCCCCATAGGTGTACCCCTATGTTCATTATGGCACTATTTACAACAGCCAAGATATGGAAGCAATCCAAGTGCCCATCAATAGGCGATTAGATAAAGGAGAAGTGGTACATATATACAATGGACTGTTACTTGGCTATGAAAAAGACTGAAATCTTAATATTTGTGACAACATGGATGGACCTAGAGGGTATTATGCTAAGTGAAATAAGTCAGATTGAGAAAGACAAATACCATATGATATCACTTATATAGATAATATAAAGAACAAAATAAATGAACAAAGGAAACAGAAACAGACTCATAGATACAGAGAACATGCTTCTACTTATGCTTTAGAATTAAGTGTGAGGAGTCTCTTCTTCACAGAAAACTTTTCTTGACCACCCTTATCCAAATTGGATTTAGATGCCTTCCTCTGGACTCCCTTAATCACCCCCACTCCCAGGCTTATTGCCATCATTACTACATTTATCATGTTTTATTGTAATTTTTAATTTTCTTGACTTTCCAAATGCCACCCCCATAGAAGTATTGTTAATGCAACAGACATGTCTAGAATGAGAATGTCAGCTACATACCAGGTTGTCTCTGAGGGAGCTACAGATACTGAGGTGATTCAGACTGATACAGTTGCTCTCTACACACATTAATCTCCCAGGTAAAGGAATGCAAGGAAAGAATAATTGAAAATGCTTTGCATGTTTCCTTAAAATGCCCAATTTCTGAGTGACACAAATAGTGATAAAGACTGTGTCATTGTTCCCATTGTTGCCATGGTGCCTGGCATATAATAGCACCTCAATAAATATTTATTAAGTACATGAGCAAATCTTGGTCATACTTTAGTTGAGCATATGTATAAAATCATGTCAGTAAAATGTTATTTATTTACTTGTTAGAGCCGCTCCTCCTGCCCTCGTAGGATTTTACCAGGCTAGACCATGATCCCTTTCTTTAAGAAACAATGGAGGCAAAGAGAGCATCTGGACCAAGTTCAACCCCTTTTCTTCCAGCCAGATTTGCTCACCTCTGCTCATGTCTGGGTCAGTCTAATGTCGGGGGCTGCAAGGTGATACCTCTTACATCTGGTTTGGTCTTCTTTCCTGTTAACTTTTGATTTTAGCTATCATTACCCTGTTGATGGATGAATTAATTTCAGTTTCCTGCTGCCTGTGTCCTGTCTTTTGGAATAATTTGTGGCAGCCCCTGACTGGGGATCATGTGACCTAGACCTGTCCTGGGAAGACATAACTTTCCCTCTACCAATTTTTGGTGGACCTAGTTGACAGCTATATTGATCGTTTCTGGTAGACTTTCCTTCTAGTATTGGCTTTCACTGCACAGAATATGATTTCTAGATCCCAGTATTTTAGAACAAAAAGGGCATAGTCTTTGGAATAAGACATAATTGGTTTTGAAGGGACCCTTTACTTTCTAGTCTTATCCTTCTGAGCTTAATGTTCTCATTTATAAAAAATGTGGATAATAACCATTACCTGGTATAGTTGTTTTAAGTGTAGTAGTTTCCGACCATGTTCCATCACAGTGTATTGACTTTTATATTCAAAGCAGGCATTATTAATGCCTTTCTATTCAGTATGTTATTTACTTCAGGGTGTTTTTCTAGGTGGCAATGGTATTTGCTTCTAGGGCTGGTCTTAACCACACCATTACCAGAGCTTCTGGATTCTGGTCACATAGTGTGTATTGTGTCCATCACTAAGATGAGGTTGTTATATAGCCATAAACTGGCCATCACTATTTAAATGTCCATTGTTACAAGAGAGTTTTAGAACAAGTTTTCAGACCTTTTGCAAGAACATATGTTTAATGTGCACTAAGGGACCCAATTATTAAAGCAGTCTGTGTTAATCAGGGTTCTCCAGAGAAACAGAAACACTAGGAGAAGTTCTATGATTTGCCATCTACAAGCTGGAGAACCCGGTAATGTCAGTGTTATAGTTTGAAGGCCTGAGAACCAGAAAGCCAATGGTATACATTCCAGTCTAAGTTCAAAGGCCTGAGAACCAGGAGTGCCAAAGGCATGAGAAGATTGATATCCCAGCTCCATCAGTCATACAGAGATGGAATTCAACCTTCCTCTGCCTTTTTGTTCTATTCACACCATCAAAGGATTGGATGAGGCCCATCCATATTTTGGAAGAGCCATCTGCTTTATACATTCTACCATTTCAAGTGCTAATCACTTCCAGAAACACCTTCACAGACATACCCACAAGTAATGTTTAACCCATATCTGGTCCTCTAATGGCCCAGTCAATTTGACACATAAAATTAACCATCACACTGCCAGAAAATCTTGCTTGCTCTCTGGCTCACCTTCTGTCCAGCCAGATATTTTTAGTTACACCTATAGTAATCCAGATCAGGCTTGCTTGGAATTAATGTGCAGCATGGTAGTAAGGGAATATATACAGGAATCTGCAATTTTGGCAGCACTACCCTTGGGGTCAGCATCGAGGAGCTATGCCTTGTTCTCTGGCCTACCTTGTTTTCTTAGATCAGGACAGCCTTGCTGTTGTCCTGGCCCTTGAGTATCTTGGGCTGTTCCTTCAACATTTTCACTAATCACAATTGCCGACTAGTCCCTATTTTATATACTATTTGCTTTTGTAAAATAAGACATACATAATAAAATGCAAATAAAATAAGTATATTCAGTGAAACGTAAGCTCCCGTCTTTTAGATGATCCTATGTTCTCTGGTTTCCTCCTCTAGAGGCAGCTGCTACAACCACCTTCATGTAGTTCCTTCCAGAGTGAGTCTGTGCATACACAAGCATAAATATAGATATTTGCCTGGTCTCGGGGCTTTCTATCCTGCTTTGCTCACCAGTTTGTGTGACCTTTTGCTTTCTGTTCATCTCTGTGCAACCAACCCTCTTAGCTACCCTGCTTCATTATTTTCTACTTTTCACCTATTCTCACCCTGCTGTCCTGACCTAGAAAGACCCTAATCTGGAACAGGAATAAGTAGAATTCATAATTTAGAAGGATGAAAGCATTTATAGTTTCTCCTTTTCATCTGCTACTGACTAACTGTATTCCATGAGCAAGGCATTTGCAAATTTCTTCACAACATCCTTCTCCTCAGGGTGCTGTGGCAACTACTGTTTTAAAATTCTCAGAAAAACTCATAATAATAAAATGTTTCAATTTTAAGCATCTAAAAATTAAATTGAGACCAAAGCATAGAGAAGTACTATTAAATAAGCCTAATAGTTTACAAACTCAACAAGTTATATTGAAGATTAAATCCAAAAGATTAGGAATTCATTTAGGGCACATATGCATTCTGTTTCCAGACATGGACACATACACAGTTCACCAAATGTATCACCACATAATAAGATGTGTTGAGGTGTTTGCCAAATGGTAGGAGCACATAGATAAAGAAGCAACTTATTCTATCTGAGGAGATATTAAAAACCTACAGAACACAGGGCTGGACTTTAAAGGCCAAATTGGAGTTTTTCAGGTAGACAAGAGGGGAATGGGCATTCTAAGCAGGTGGAAAAATAAGAGAAAAATGCAGAATTGCATAAGTGCCCTGGCATATTCTGACGATAGTGGGCAGTCTATTTTGACTAAGGCTTGAAGTGTGTGGCCAGAAAGATAAGCTAGAGATAAGCTTTGAAAGACTTACATTCTATGCTAAGAAATTTGGACTTTTTTACCCCTATAAAATGATAGGAGGGCACTGGAGAGTTTTAACAATGGAAGTGATGTTACCAACTTTTTACTTTAGATTATTTTTGCAGCAATGTGGAAATTGGGTAGAGGGAGAAAGACTAGAAGCTGGGATGCCAGTTATCCGCAGTTTTTTAGTCCCAAATGAGAAAGAATGGGGGTTTGCACTAAGGCAGGGACAGTGGGGATAGAGAGCAGGGTAAATTTAGATGATCTGTCTGTCTTATGATTTAAACTATTTCAGGTGGGTGTGGAAGGCAAGTGGAGGCAATGGGAGGATGGAGGAGAGAGAGTGAGGGTGGAAATGAACTTATAAAATTTCAGAATTGGAAAGATCAGCTAACCTAGGCTAATTACCTTTCTTTGCATCCCTAGAAGTGGTAGTTTAGCCTCTTTTTTGAATACCTCCAGTGACTGAGTGCTCATTATGTCTCCAGACAGCTTATTCATCTTCAGGTCGCTCTATTAGAAAGTTATTTAAGCTGCACCAAAATTCATCCACTAGTATTTTCTACTTGATGCTAGATTGAATTCCTTGGGGTACTACATTTTTTTTATCCACTCATTCATTGATAGGCACTTTGGTTATTTCCATATCTTGGTTATTGTAAATAATGCTGCAGGGAATATGGTGTATGCATCTTTTTGAATTAGTGTTTTCATTTTCCTCAGATAGATACCAGTAATGGAATTGCTGGATCGCATAATAGTTCTATTTTTAATTTATTGAGGAACCTCTATACTGTTTTCCACAGTGGCTGTATCAATTTACAGTCCCACCAACAGTGAACTAGAGATCCTTTTCCCCCCACATCCTTGTCAACATTTTTATTGTGTGTTGTTTCTCTAATAGCCATTCTGACAAGCATAAGAGGACCTGAATAGACAGTTTTCCAAAGAAGACATACAGATGACCAACAGGCACATGAAAAGGTACTGAACATCACTAATCATCAGGAAAAGGTAAATCAAAAGTACAATGAGATGTCACCTCACATCAGTCAGAATAGCTATCAGAAATTTAAAAGGAAGCATCCATTATCAATTTGTTTAAAAATTAATGGAACAATCTCAGTAGGTGTGCATGAATGATTTTTTTGAAAAGTCCATTTAAACTCAACTGTAGATAGCATTTTCCAGAAAACATGTACCAATAAAACATACCAAATTTGAAAAGAAAATTAACATTTGAGAGAAAGGAATATAGAAAACCTGCTAAATGTCCTTTAAAAAAATGGTCCTAGGTCTGTTCCAATCCTATAAGATAGCCTATCATTACAAATTCATGCCATAATATATATAATATTAATTTATTGTCACAGCTTTGGAAATATTCCATCATGTTTATTTATGATGGCCCATAAATATTCCGAATAACATTTGGAGACCAAGTCACTATTCAGAGTCAAGGACATAGAAGGCTGTATAGATTAAAGCTCATTAATGAACCAGTGTGTAGACCTGAGAAACATACGTAAGAAAAGTTCTCTTGAAAAGCAAATAAAAGAATCCCTAAAATAATAGGAGTTCAAAATGAAAATTCAAAAATTGAAAGCTGTGTAGCTCAAAGTGATGAAACCATTTGAAAGCCCTCATTTTGTCCTGTCCAGGACTTCTCAAATGGTATGTTTGTAAAAGCAATTGACATGTAAGCATTCAGCTATACCAGGCTTCAAAATTCTCTGGTTGAGGATGTTCCCTGGTGGTGTGGTGGCTAGGCTTCGGTACTGTCAATGCTGCAGCCTGGGTTCTATTCCCAGCCAGGAAACTACCCACATGAAAAAAAATTCTCTGGTTGAGCAGATTGTAGCTTTAGCATATTAGCACTTCCTGAACATGTAACTCCCAGTTATAGATCTAAAAATATTTTGTATCGTGAAGTCAATACAATAGGACTCATGGGTCCAGTTGTACTGCTGCTAGTTGGAAAGTCAATATGTTGTTTAACCCAGGCTAGCTAAGGGACTTTGGTCCTGGGAGAAGGTGGGAAAGAAATTGATTGTTTTGCTCCAATTTCCTTCACTCTGCATTAGAAACAAAGCACAAAGTTGGTTGGAATCAGTGTTAGCATTGCCCATAGCTACTAAACTCTGATTTAACCAGATGTCATAACTATAGCAACAGAGAAATATTGTAATTTTGAGATAAATATACCACTGAAATTTGCTAAATATAGCATGCTTTGTGGTGGGGCATATTATAGGTGTTTCCTTTATTATTCAAATGACAAAGTAAGTCAGGCCTTGGAAGGAAAGTTAATTTATTATATACGATGGTTGCTGAAGTCTCCCTGTGTCCTTGATCTTTATCTGTATATGTGTGTTTTAAAGTTAAATCACATACGTCAGCTTGATTGTCCAAGGAATGGATGAAAATAGGGCTATCATAATGCTATCTTCTGATTTGTGTGGGTGTTGAAATAGTCATCTTTGGGGTTCAGTGGAAAGAACCCCTGGCTGAGAATCAAGAAATCTAAGTCCCAGTGTCTACTGTTAAACCATTTGTGATCTTGGACAGGTCTCTAAAGGGACTCTGAGTCTCAGGTTCCCCATGTTTTTAGTGCTGGGGGCTGAACTCTTCCATCTGTTCCATTCCAGAATTCTGAGATATTTAGGGTCATGTTTCTCTCTGCTTTGGAGAGTACTTAATGATGCTATGAAGAATGAGAAAGAGATTAACTTCCCAAGATCCCTGGGTCAGAGAGGTGATGATAGGTACAACTGGGTTTTCCTTACAGGTTTTCTTCTGGTTAGGGAAGTGCTCTCTCTACTCCACATGACTATTGACTTAATGTTTTATTGGTCCCCCTTTACTTACAGCTGGGCCTATGTGGCCTCCAGATGTAGTCCATCACACCACTCCACCACATTCAGCAAGGATCCGAGCTTCATCCTGTCCATAGTCAAGGGAGATTTAAATGGTCCAGAGTCATTGAGGGAGTGTAGTTATAAGTTTTTCTCAGACTCTGTGCCTCAGTCCTAATAGGTTCTTGATCCTTTCCTGTGACTAATTTCTGGCCTTTTTCTCCACATGCAGGAGCTCATTCCTTGTCTGTTACCTGCTTTTTTTTTTTTTTTTACCAGACAGCCTGTGTCCCTACCCTAATTAGCTTCATACTTGGTGTCCTTTTCCTCTGAAGACTGGAATTCTGTTGCTTTTTTCAGCCTTTTTCCAGGTCTAAGCTTGGCCACTGCCAGAACTGTCTAGTTTTGCCCATCGGCCTGTCTGAAGAGCTCTCTGTCTATGGCTGTGTCTAAGACTCAATGATGCCTCATACCCTACTATTCAGCGCAGCCCCTTGTTGCTTACTAAAGCCACTGCCTGCTTTGCTTGAACTACTGCCTACTGCTTATTACTAGTATATATATATTTACACACACATAGGCTGTCCAGAAAAAGTCCAGTAATAAATTCTTCTATATTTCATGTTACATGGCTGGATACTTTCCAGACAGCCTTCATATATATATAGATATAGATATAGATATAGATGTAGAGATATAGATATAGACATAGATACATACATACATACATACATACAT
>PVJL010017069.1:0-19236 GCA_004026885.1 Lyroderma lyra | reverse complement strand
GCTGCTTTAAATTCTCCATCACTTAAATGAGACCCTTCCAGTTGTAACAGGCTATCTTCTGGGTCAATTTCATTTCTTTCTGAGGAGTTTTAGTTTTTAAGGAATTCATCCTGTCCACTGGGTTCTTCCTCTTTGACTTGAGGGCTTTATGTTCAGTGCCCAGATTATTGCTTTTGTGGTATCTTGCTGTAGTGCAGACACTAGGTGGTACTGGGGGTCAAGTTTTGGGGGAGAGGGGGCTGTTTGTTTCTTGTTTCTGATCTCCTACTGCGTTTGGAGGCTATGCGCATATATCATGGGGAGAGGCCAACAACAGGCGTTCCAAAGGTGGCTCTGCCTCCTGCCCTTTGCTCGGGAAGCTGTTTTTGCTAGCTGGGGTGAATGCTAGCAAATCAAATCAGTCTTTCTTCCCAGCCCTGATTCAGTACCTGGCTGTCTAAAGGCTCACACTGCTTTCAGAACTCTAGGGTGCATGAGGAAGTGCCCGCTCCATATGTCCAAAGCTTTGCGCCTGGCCTGAGACAGCAGGGTCGCCTTTGCAGCAGGCTGGGAACAGGAACTGCAGCCCTCTGCAGGTCTCCAGGGGGCTTAGGGCTGGGGTATCATTTTTGCAGTTGAGAGTCCTCGCTCAGCCCTTCTACCACTCAAAAGTTCCAGAGGCTGGCTCCCAAACTCCTTCCATCCCCAGCTCCCCAGTCTTTCTCCCCTCCTCCAAACTGCGCAGCTCCGAATAGTCAGCAGGGATCGCGTCCTGATCCTGCGTGGTCAGTCTCTGCTCCCTTCCCTCTCCCTGACTCGCCCCCTTCTCGCCAGCCTTCATGTGTTTACTTGCGATTTGTGGATTTCTCAACAGCCAGTTTGTCACTCAGGGTCGTCTTTCTTGGCTCCTGGATGGCTGTTCAATTGTGTTTTCTGGGAGAGGCTTTAGGAACCTCCTCTCCAGTCGCCATCTTGTCTTCTCTCCAATGTAACATTTCTTACTTAACTTAAAAGGTACTTAATTATTCAACTAGTAATTTTGGTGATTGTTGATTAATTAGTCCTTTTGCTTTTTTTCCTTCTTTCTATTGTCAACTTTAAGCATTTATTTCATATTAATTACCAGGTAATAAGAGAAATAAGAGAAAAATGAATTTAACTGTTTATATTATTTGCTCATCTTTTTAGTAAAATAGCCATTTGTGTTTCAAATCAGGATTTAAAAAATAATTTGAGATTTTATTTGTGCTTTGAACATTTTTCATTAAAAATGATGTTTTCTTTATATACTAAAATAAATAAACTTAATGCTCTCTATTCTTTTATTCAAATAGAATTGCAGTTAGTTGGTTGAACGTGTGTTTTCAGTCTTCTATGTATTTGTCCACATAATATTTACATCTGTACGAGTTTCGCAGATATACATAGGATTATACTTTAGGTGTAGCAGCCCACAATTTCCATTTTTTAACAATATATCTTGGAGGTCTTCAGTGCAAAATGTCTTCTTTCTTTGTAATAGCTGCTTATCATTCCACAGTACAGATGTATTTTGTAGCTTATTTTTTCCATTCCCTTCATGTTATTTAGGTTGTTTTTACTTTTTTTTTTTTTTGATATTTCAGTCTTTCAATAAACATTCTAAGCATTGTCCTTTCCAGCAGTGGAGCATATCTGTAGGACATAATGAGAAGCAAAATTGTTGAGTTGAAGAATATACGAGGCCTGTTCAGAAAGTGTCTGGCCATGTCATATGAAAATTAGATGCATTTCTGGCTGGATTTTTTTCTAGGCAGCCCTCGTATGTGCTTTAAAATTTCAGGTCCTACCACTTTGCTTTCCAGTAATGGTTAACCAGTTTATATTCTCACCACCATGGTACACGAATACCTGTTTCCCCTTACTCTCACCAATACTTGACGTTACAGTCTTTTAAATTTTTGCCAATTTAATAGGCAAAATATAATTGTTTTCTTAAATTTGTATTGAACATCTTTTCATATGTTTGTCCATCTAATTTTTTCTGTAGTGATGTTTATATGATTTTATTTATGTGATTTTATTTATATTTTATTTATATTATTTAAATTATTTTGTATTTAATATTGCACACATACTTGTATTGGCCGGCTTATGGTTATTTTTTTTTCATTAGTTTGTAAAAGCTGGTCATCACTTCTGGAGGTAACTTTTTCTATTGCATATGATTCAAATATTTTTCTCCAATCTGTTGCTTGATGTTGAATTTTGTTATGTAATTTTTGTTTAACTATTTGACATTTTTTATGTAGTTGAACTTACCAACTTTTAAATTTGCATTCTGTGTTTTTTTTTAGATATTCTATGAGACCATTAAATATTTTTAAATAAAATGATAAAATAAATATTATAGTACCCAATAGTAAAAAGTAATACATTATTCATTTTAACTTTCAAAAAGGTGGACAAACTTATACATACATATTGATTAATAATGAATAATATTAGTTAATTAAGTTAAAAATTGTCAATAATTTGATTAAAAACCTATCTTCTTCACATATTCAAGTGCCAAAGATAGTAATGCATGATTTTTCATTCATGGCTCACAGTTGCTTAAAGAACATGTCTTATTAATTTTAATTTTGGAAGTTTTTAAATGAAAAGAGGCATACCAAACTTAACATTTGTGGTGGCCAGAAGTGGTCATATTTTCTATAAATCTTGAAGAGAAAGCTGAGAGCCTTTCATGATGATGTAGATTTGAATTATGAGGGGGAAGAAAAGAGGAATGAAGGATTATTTCATGATTATTTGCCTGCACACCTAGAAGTTACTGTCAACTGGGAGGCTTCAAGTAGATGGAATGGGGAAATTAAAAGTTCACTCTTATGCCATCTGTGAGATTTTCATTTGTCATCTGGGTAGAAATGTCTAGTAGCCAATTGGACATATGATCTGAAGTGAGGGAAGCTTGAGCTGGACATATAATATATTTATTAGGACACAGTCATGAAAGAGGATGAGATCATGAAAGGAGTGAATGTTGTTAGAGAATAGAACTAAGAAATAAACCCCAAATAACTAATATTAAGAGTTCAGCCAAAGGAGGAGATGACTAGAACTGGCCCATTAGATACAATAATAATGAAGAATGCTTGATGACTTGTCAGCCAGGTCAAAATATTGTATACAGGAAGCAATAATCAACAATGTCAAATGTTACTTGCAGGTCATGTAAGGTGAGGACCATTAGTTACTATTGTGACACTGGTAAGAGCAGCATGGTGGAGTCATGGATAAAAGCCTGATTGGTGTGAGTGAGAGAATGGAAGGAGAAGATGTGGGGACTATAAGTACAGACAAGTGTATCAAGGGGAGCAAAGTGTATCAAAGAAACAGGGTCATTTCTGATAGGATTGAAATGCCTTCATTAGAAGATGAAGAAGGTCATAGAGCGCATGATAGCATTAGTCCCTATGGATCTATGAAGCTTCTATATGGTCTTCCATGTCCCATGAATTTTTGTTTTCTTGTTTTGTATGAATAATTAAGTGTGTTCCTTTATCAAGTAGCTTTTAAATTGTTGGTTGGACTATATTCCTGCATTTCTCTATCTCTTCAATCAACATATAAATTTTCCATTAAAATTGAGAAAATTTATTGCTCCAGCTTTAAAGCTGGTATGGATATGACTTTTGACTTAGTCATTTCAACATGTTCCTGTTTCTAATGTAGTTATAAAGTGAATAGTAAATGTTGTCTGGCATGTTTGACCTCAAGCAGGAACTTGAATAATTTGTGTAGATCATTACACAAGTGCTATAGCTGCACAGCAAACCTGCTTTTTGAGTTGTTAACCAAAGTGCATTTCTTCTCAGTTCAACAATAGTGATTTTAAATGTACAATTTACAGGCAGAAAATGATTTTACTTCTCATTGTTTAATAAAATAATACATTTTAGCTGAATAAATGAAATAATTATTTATATAAATTTATATTTTCCTTCAGTTTTGTCAAAGTAACATGCATCCCAAGTCCTGGTTGGGAAGCGTTGTGCAAATTCTCTGTTTGAAGAAACCAGAAAGGGCAATCTTGAAAGAGAATGCATTGAAGAACTGTGCAATAAATAAGAAGCCAGAGAGATCTTTGAAAATAACCCTGAAATGGTAAGAACTCATGAAAATTAACATTAGCACACCTAGACATACAATTACAGACAAAATATTTCCACCTTGAGTCTTTGTTCCCTGTGTTCCTTTGTAAAGTTAATGGTTGTATATGCCACATTTCACATGTAACCACGGAAGCATTTCAGGAGGAAGTAACTTCAAAGGAAGTTGTGCTTTTTAGGAAGACACTGTTGCTAAAATCAATGTGCTCTGACCAAACCATAATTCAATTATACCTCCTTATTAGCAAACAGTATCCATCTCATGGTTTGTAAATACTTTCTCCCAACTAGAATTTGGTAGTATTGGGTGAGCGAGGGAGCCATCTGAAGTGTAGCATGCATGCACTTGCACATACTCGATTGTATTGTTATCACTACATTAAATCTCTCCACTGGCAATTTAAGGCTTTAACCCAAAGCTTGGTACATAATAGGTAGTCAGGGAATGCTTGCTGAAGAATTCATTCAGCACTATATTCCTTGAGTATACTTTAATATATTCCATAAACTCTTGGGAAATTTCCTGAGCCATTTTATATCACCAGTAATCCCTGGAATTAGAATTTATAGCTTTAGTATATAAATGTTTCCAGGTTAGTTTTAAACTTTCAAATAATAAAGAACCCCTAAATATCATACAGAAATATGAGACTCCGAGACTTTCTCTTTAATTCTCTTATTTTGTACAGGAGCATCTTCTCTGACATGTTGTGTGGGTAGCAGGAGAATAAACAGTGCTTCTAAGAATTAGGGGTAAGGTGACCTTGAGAATTCAAGTTTGATAACCTTCACAGTTACCTCTGATATTTTTCCTGAGATGAACTATATAACCAAAAGGAAATGAGGGAGAAAACCTAATACAAAGTACCTCTTTTACCTCTGCCATGGCTCTTGGGACCATGAGACTAAATGAGAGATAATGAGAAAGAAACATCTCTATAGAGAACTTGTCCAAATAAGTAATAACTTTTGTTCTCTTGCGTTACCTGCACCTACTCTAATAGGTTCAAAGGGAATATTTTCCATGGTACCACAAAGATTCATTTTTAATATTCTCTGGGATTGACTCAAACTGTATCAGCTTTGTTGCTTTTGTGGAAAAAGTGATTAACAAAACAAAAATATTTTATTCCACACAATACAGCAGAATATTCTTATTTGGTAGGAAAGAGATACACACACATGTGCATATACATATTTATTTTTATCATGGAATTTTTAAAATATATACTAGAGAGAACAATATAATAAATCCTAATATACCTTCCTCCCACTTCAACAATAATCAACAATCTCCCATACTTATTTTACCTAATCTCTATCTCACCTACTCTAATTTTGTTTAATTTTGCTTGAAGATTTAAAGAAGATCTGCATGCCTGAGCTATCATATATTTGTGTCACCCATAAATACTTGGATATATATTTCTAACACTGTAAATATGTTCTTATAGCTTAGCCTCTGAGTAGCAAAGTGGGAGTGAGGTAGAATGTAGAAGACCATAATGGAAGAAAGACAATAGAGAAAGGAATTTCGCTGTTGTGCTTCTGCTCCTCCATTCATTCTGACATTGGTCTCATTGACAGAAGAGAAATAAAATGAGAGGGAAAGGAAGAAATGGGAGAAAGGAAAGAACATTTGTTACTTCTCACTTCTATCCTTTCCAGACCACTCAGTATCCACATTCCTAACACCTTAGTCCACATTCCCAATCTCTACCCTGTTGTTTACCTCCCCATTGTTCCTAATACATTCCTTTCACCATCACATCATACATTGAACCCATTCATTGTTTTTGACCCTCCTGGCTTTTGGTCTGCAAAAGACAACACTGCTGTCTGAAATACTTGGTCAGAGATCCCATCCTTATCAACTAATAGATAAGTGTTGTGTAGGTTTAGAGGCGAGAGGAGGAAACAGTGAGGACTTTGACTCTGTACTGGATCAACTTTGTTTTGTACTTGAGTACGTTTTTGTGTAGAAACACTGGTTTCTCATGTGGTGTTCTTGTGCTATTAATGTTACACATTGTACATATTATGGCTTACAAAGGCATTTATAAATAAGCCTGGGAACCTTACAATTAGAAATCATTTTTAACATTTGTCTCTCTTCATTAAAATGCATTTCTTAGTCCAAATTAATGATTTACAAACTATTGGTACATAAGCAATTAATAAGTAAGGTATTATGTGTATCATCTATGATGCTAAAAGATAAATGTCTACTTTAATTCACTTAATTAATGAGATGATGTCAGTGTTATTCAACATTGAATCTGATGTATGTAAATAGCATGACCTGAAATGTGTCAAATGGGTATCTAATCATTATGGAAAAGTTAAAGGATTTACAAAAGGGTACACATTTGATTACATTTAATAACTTCAATAAAACCTGTTTTCAGACTAGAACCTTTTGAAGCATGATTTAATTGGTCAAGATTGGCTTAAGTCTGAGCCAACATTAGTTTAATGTTATTAGCTTAATGTTATTAATTAGCTACTAGTGGTATATTTTATTATAGAAAAAATGTTACAATGTGGAAATGAAAGTTATATGTAATTTGTTTGCATCTTTTAAATAAAAATCATTTAAAAATTATTTTAACTCTATAGTGAAATATAGATTTGTTATGATGATTTTTTTTCTTTTCTTTCTTTCTAGGAGTATTTTTATTCAGAATATTTGGGTGAGTTCAAAGGGTTTCAATCATATAATCTTAAAAATGGTGGGAACTTAGATATGATCAAGTGCAGCCCTCCACCCGCATATTTCTTCCAATATAATTTCATTAGCTTTGGGAGCAAGATTCCATTCTATATGCTGTATTACTTACCTTTAAAGTTACATAGAAAAATTTGGAATGGTTCTTTAATTACCATGTGTCATTTTGACTTTTAGTCTTTTATTTTTCATGTCTTTCTCATAAAGAGTCATTGCGCTAATGCTAATGAAGTTAGATTTAGGTCATGAATTATCTTTAAACGAAAGGAAAGATCTCTGTACTCTCCAGAGCTTGCAGCATTGATACTTACCATTTAAATATTTATAGACATTATTAACAACCTCTCTCTTTGCAACATCATTTCCTCATTCCCTGCAATATTCCTTCTATATTTTGCTTTTGTACACAATTCTGGACTCTCAAAGAGTGAAGTTCATTTCCATACCCAAACAGATTAGATGATTCAACTCAATATCAATTGAAGATAGCAAGGTTTCTGTTTGCTTTAAGCAAATATAAAAATATTTTTAATTAATTTTACTTGGGATAGTTGTCAAACATTTCCTAACAATAAAAGTTGCATATACTTTGCACACTTCTTTCTGATGGGATTCTCTGTAGCTCCAGCCCACAAAGCTGTGCTCTCCCTCATTTTGGCTCAGAATATTCCCCATCTGTGCATCTTCCTGCCCCACTCTCATTCCAGCCAACTTGAGCAGCAAGCCCTGCAGAAATGAGAAGTGAATCTTGGAAAAAGTGGAAATGTACTGATACACATTAATAATTATACAGCTTACATTTTATTAATATAATTTTGCAAATATCTTTCTATTAAACTATTATTTCTCTTGAAATTTGAGGGTTAAATTATAGTTTAGGGCTTTACTTTTTGTTTATTTATATTTTTGTTTCTGCATTCCCTTGCAAAGATTTCAGAGATTGTCTTTAGATAAGGTATATTTCTTCCTTTCCCCCTTTTCTAGGGAGCCTTACATTGAAATGATATGATGATATTTACCCTTCAGGACAATTAACAAGACCCTAAGATCACTGTATAGAAAACCCTTTTAGAGCGAAACACTCTTTTTGTTCATAATCGTGGAGTAGTTACTTTACCATTTTTTGAGTGTCCAAGACGATCTGAATCTTATTTATGTGGCACATCCTGAGCCAAGGAGACTCAACTATAACACGAGCACTGTCCGGAAAAAAATCCAGCCAAAAATGCCTCTAGTTTTCCAATTACATAGCTGGATACATTCCAGACAGCCCTATATTACATCTTGTTTCACTCTCTCAACTATTATACAAAGCCTCAGTTCAGTGTTATCTCTGTTTAGAACTCCATGACATGATCCATTTCTTCTCTTTTGGCTTCTGGATATTTTCCAATTGACTTATTACAATTCTTTTTTATTATTTCTAATCCAACATTTCTCCTGCAAGATCTTAAAATTATTTAACCTCCATGAGTCATAGTTTTCTTATTTGTTAAATGGATAACAATAATTTACCTACTAAGATTTTTAGAAAAAAATTAAGATAATGTTTTTCAGGCACTTAGCTAAATATATCATGCTAGTCCTCTTTATTTTTCTTCCTTAACTTCTCTTCTAGTTCCATTTTTATTCTTTTCTTTCCTTTTCTAGCTACTGATAACAGACTTAAGAAGTCAAATTTGTAAAGGGGACACTATAAATTGTGTAGTGATATTGTCTCTTGATTCCTAAATGCAAAAAGATTTTCTAAAACCCTTAGTGGTTACCTCTTAAAAGAAAAATGAGATGTAGATACACATTTATGAAAAACATCTTTTATAAGCTATACATGACTCACTGTAAAAACTAAGGGTTTGCACTGTTAAAGTGGAGAAAAGATAGAATATCTTTCAGGTTATTTTAGGCTATTTCAGGTTATTTTAGATAGAAATTTGAATATTTTATAACTAAAATAGACAATATTTGGCTATTAAAAATTTACAAGTTTTCATTTAAAAACATAGCATTAATCCCTGTTTCTTAGGTCCTTGTATTGAGTCTGTTTCTCTAGGCATCAACACTGTTAAAAATACATACCTTGATTTCAGAGTATATATGTATTAAAAAATAACATTTTAATACAAGATTATGTGTTTTGGAGAAATTCCTTAGATACAATATTTTTCTTTTTTTCCTTTTATTCTTCTCAAGTTCCTCTTTGCTGGCTTGACCCCACTTTCTCTTCTCTTTGCCTATCTTATTTGACAGCATCTTGGAAAAACTAAGTACCAAATAAATAAATAAGCAAATAAGATGTAAGCTGTAGTCTCAGACTTTAAAATTTCTACTGTGTCAAGTTTAGCAAGTTATTTAACTTTTCAGGTTCTATATATAAATATACACTATAACTGTATTATTTAACTTCAGCACTATTGGGAGTACTAAATATGGATATTTATGTAGATAGACTTTTTATTACAGAAAACTTTCTTCAAATGTAAATTGTTATTATTTAACTAACCCATACTATGAAACAAAAATATTTCTTTATTATGATTTGTTTGTTACTTAAATTTTATGTTTGGGTCTTTATTTAAACATAGGAATATGTGATGAATTCTACTATTGAAACAGAAAAGAAATGCTCTTGCTAAGCTAAACTTTTCTTTTATTTGATGTATAAGAGGGCTGTCTGGAAAGTATCCAACCACGTAATATAAAAATTAGAGGTATTTATGGCTGGATTTCTTCTGGACAGCGCTTATATATTTTGTAGGCCAGATTTTTCTACTTGGGGGAAAAAAAAAACATTTATAATCCTGTTTCTGGTAAACCTAACAGTAATTTTACTAATTACCACTGCCCATGCATGAAACTCCTCACAGTGAGATAAGGACACCCAAGAGATTAGTCCTCTAGTAGCCCATACTGTTTGGACAGTTTCAACGGTTTAGAATACACTTCAATCTATACACATGTCCTAATACTGCATTGAAAACATGGAATTTGGACAAATCCTCTGGGTTTTATTATGTATACATAAATTTTTAAGTTGTGTTCTTTTCCTTAGAAAGTAGAATAAATAACTATATTCTCTATATCATTAACCTTTAAAATATCACCTGATAGAGCAGAGGATTCTGTGAATGGGAGAGAATTTTCTTGGAAATAATGCTAAATTCTGAGCCTAAATGTAAACATCATAAATAATTTTTAGTTTCTAGTTCTTGTCAAGTTGGTGAATTAGGCCAGTCTGCAGATTTTCTCATAAAATCACTTCAAGAGAAACAACAGCATTCCAGGCACTAATAATAACAAAATAAAATCAGAGACAACTGGAAAGATGAGAGACCCATGGGTTGACTGAAGGCTGGCTTGTGTGTGGGAATTGGTGTGCTGACTGCTGGGGCAGCGGTAAGAGGACAGATTGGGATTTTTTTAAATGACCTAAGCATAGGCATTCAAACCAAGAACATTTTTTTAAGTACAATAAAGTAAACCATGAGTAACAAGAAATAAAGAAATAACAAAAATAGAGAAAAAAATAAGTTAAATGGAAAACAAAAGAGAAGATCAACAAAAGCAAAATATTATTTTTTGAAAAGAATCAAAAGTTAAACTGACCTCTGTCAAGAATAATCAAGGAAAAAGAAAAGGCAAAGAGGGGATGCCAAAACACAAAGTGTAGGTTAAAAAAGAGAAATACTATAAACCCATCAGGGATTAGATTTATAATCATAAAATAAAGATCATCAGAAAATAAAATATAGTCATAAAGTATTACAAAAAGCTATACTATGGATAAAATAGATACAGTTTTAAAAATATATAAAGCATCTATAATTTCACAAGGAAGAAATAGAGAAGTTGGTTGTACAAATGAGTACTAACCAAGCTAAAAATCTCAAAGTCCTCTTCTCTATGTCCCTCCAAACCAAGACCCAGATATTTTACAACTTCTTCCAACATTTAAATGGTTAAATTCCATCTTATAAAATTATCATGGAAAATAGAAAAAGATCTTTGCTGTGAGCTTATTCTAAAAGGCTGTTATAATTTTGATTCAAAAACCAGAAAATAAATATAATTTCTTTACATTTGTGAGTGAATTCTGAATTAAATGATATCCAATCTAATGTAAAGCATATTAAAAGGGATAAGTAGGTTTTATTCTCAAAATTCAAGGGTGGTTTCACACCTAAAAATCCATTAATGTAATTCTTTGCATAGTTTATTATTACCTCAGTTCATATTAAAAAAGAAGTTGATAAACTTCAACATTAATTATGATAAAAACTTTTACAAACTATGATTATAGAACAACTTTCTGAGCTTGGTATATATTGATGAGCTTGTAATTTATCTTCCCAATTTTGACATTTTGTCCATGACAAATACTACAATAGATAAATGCCAAGTAAAAAGTAATAAAATAGAACTATCCCAGGCAAATTGTCATGTATGCTCATGCTAATGATACATATACAACATGAGAGGAATAAAAGAAGGAGAGGAAGGAAGGATGGACAAAACCTATAGTAAACATTATACTTAATGGGAAAGTTTTAGTTACAGTTTCTTTGTGCTTGAGAGCAAGAAGAGATGCACTGGAGGTTACAGGCAATTCAATAAGGAAATAAATATGAAGATTATGTAGATAACAAGGCCAAATATATAACTATCATTATTTGTAATTCATACAAATATCTAAGAATAAATAGAATCCATAGACAAAATATTAGGACACATGAGAGATTTTAGATAGTTCTAAGACTACCTCATAAAAATCAGTGGTAGTTCTTTACAAATGATATTCCAGTAGAAAATGAAAGTTGTTATCATTCATAATAGCAAATCCCATAAATTATCTCAAAATATCTTAAGAATATATAAGACCTCCATAGAGAAAATTTTAAAACTCAGATTAAGGATATAACAGATGAACTGAAATCCTGGCAAGGTATTTCATGATCTTGAATTGAGTGATGCTATAAGGAGATCAATTAATCTGTATATTCAGAGCAATCATGTTTAAAATTTCAGCTGGATTTTTTTAAATAAAGGAGTTTAGTGACTTTACTAGTATTTAAATCAGGGAATAAAAGTCCATGCATGCCTGAATGAGCCTTAAAAATGCAAAAGGAAGAAATACCTCATCAAATATTAACAATAAAAAGTTACAGAAAAAAGCCATATCCAATTGTCAGAACAACATGTAGACTAATGAACTTAACAAAGTTTAGAGACAGACCCATCTATCTATGGCAACCTTATATTTGACAAAGATGATACCATGTATCACTGTAAATTGTTTAGAAGATTGTGTTGGGAAGGCTGGCTAACTGTAATTAGAAAAATAAATGTGGGTTCCTACCTATCACCAAATGTAAAGGTTGATTCTAGGTGGAATAAAGACACAAATGTTAAAGTAAAAGTATATAATTAAACACAAAATATGTGAGAATATCTTTATGATCAGTGACATGGAGCAGAAAACTTCAAATGCACAAACCATAAGGCAAAATAATCAATAAATTTAGTTATAGCAAAATTAAGAACTTCTCTTAAAAGACAGATATAAAGGATAACTTTAAGAGACAGGTAAGAGAATGAGAGATGATATTTATAAATGTTTAAATTTCTGCAAACCTACATGAACAATAAATGTCAATAAAAAATGATTAATAATAAAATATGCAGAGGAGGAAACCCAAACATGTATTAAATGATATGAAAATATGCTCCATCTCACTAGAAATAAAACAAATATATGAGAGCTATTACTTTTTTACCTATTCTGGCAATAATTAGGAAGCCAATATATGGCAATTTTTATTTTCTGCTGGTAGGAATGCTCCTCTGGAGAGCCACTAAGTTCATGCCTATTTAATAATCCTGCAATTCTAGAACCCCCTTGGTGTTTATTCCAAAGAAATTCTTATGCATGTACTAACAAGACACACATGAAGATATCCATTGTACTGCTACTTTGTAGAGGTGGGAAATTGGAAGCTATCTGAGTATCTATTGTGGGTAGAAAGAATTTTTAAAATGGTGATTGCATGCCATCAGTAACATTTAGCAGTTAGAAATAATAAATTATATGTAGCACCACAGATATATTGTAAAAATACAATGCTGAGTAAGAGATGTCAGAGAACATGACATATAATACACAACCATTTACAGAAATGAAAATTCATGGACACAAAATTATAAATACATGTTTTATAAGAACACATACAAATGAAAGAAATACACATTAACCCATTAGAATGGTTGCCTAAGGGGTGAATGGTAGTGGAAATTCAGATAAAAGGAATATGTATATATACTTTTGAAAAGCAGCAAGCAATGAGCTTTTCAAAGACCCATAATAATAATGTATTATCAAAGCAAGCACATGGATAATTCAGCCTTCCACCTCTGACATCAAAACAAGCAAACTTGTAGACTTTTATGTGGTTGCCTCTTCTGTGATTTAAAGACAAAGGCCTGTAGTAGTTTCCCAGAGAAAAGAAAAACTTGCTATACTCTGGCTCCACAATAATCCCAATACAATTTTTGTTTAGGTCACAATGTCTTTTTGAACTATTTTTTAGAATTGACAAATCAAGACAGGTAAGACAGTGGTGCCTATAGCATGTGGTAATAGAGAATCAAGTAGTTTGAACCCTAACAAGATTAATGAAGGGGAAAAAAGTAAATAGTGTGTAGGAACTCTCACAGCCTAAAACCAACATTTCTTTCTAGAATGTTCTGTCCTGACTACAAGAATCAAAGTAACTTTTTCTTAGGCTTTGCTTCCCGATGACACTATTTTCAACTTCTAATCCCATTTCTTACAAGAGCTTCTGCTTCAGGCTACAAAAGTTGGGACAAACTTTCTTTAATTCTCACTTTCCTATTTATCTTCTCCAAATTCCCCCATTCCTGTTGTGCAGTCAGAAATGGGAAGGTATGGGCTCAGTAATGCACAGCTTTGGAGTAGCCATACAACTGGCTCCTCACACTGTAATTCTAAGTGCATAATTCTATAAAAACATTATCACATATATGAGTATAGACTTGTATGCAAGATGTGTTATGTATTAAATCTACCTTGAAGTCTAGCCTAGATCATCATATGAAACATTTCACCCGGACCGCCGATGTAAGATCTTTCAAACTCTCTCTTTTTCACAGTGCATAATGAGGCTTTCTCAAAAAGCAGGTTCCTAATGCAATATCTGCATTAGAGTGAGTTAATTCTGAGATTGAGTTATTCAGGAAGAGAAACAAGTGAACCTGGAGAAAGAATATTTAAGACATAAAAATAATTAGATCTCATTTGGCCTCCAGAAAGACAGACCATCAAGATGTAAGGTGTTTCTGTTGGAAAATATTCTAACCTACCATAGTAGGCTGAATAATGATGCCCCACAAAATGTTCATGTCCTAAAATATAGAACCTGTGAATGTTAACTTATATGGCAACAGGGGCTTTGGAAATTAAATTAAGGACCTGGAAATGGGGGACATTATTCTGGATTATATGAGTGGGCCCAATGTAATCAAAAGGGTCCTTATGCCAGGGAGGCAGGCATTCACAATAAGCAGTAGGTTATATGACAATGAAGCAAAAGTTGGGAGGGATGTGAGAATGGGCCCACTGGCCAAGGAATGCAGGTGGCCTTTAGAAGCTGAAAAAGGCAAGGAAATCAATTCTTTGAATTCTACAGAAGGAACACAGCCCTGCTAAGACCTTGATTTCAAACTTCCAATTCCTATAACTGTAAGAGAGTAAACTTGTAAGCCACTAAGATTTTGGTAATTTATCACAACAGCAAGGAAACTAATACACACAATGACTTCAAATGAGCCTTTGAATCCATCTGTGACAAATCTTATTTTCCAAAGATGGCTGTAAAAATATCTTCCATTTGCATACTCTTCCACAATGTCATCTCCTTCCCATTCAGTACATGAAGTCTGTGCTTACCGCCCCTTCCTGAATCTCAGTGGAAACAGACCACTTTCATCAGTAGAGTATGGTGGAGGTGACAAAATGCCTCCTAATTGGCCTGGCAGTTTGTGCCCTTTTGCTCCTTGGAAGCTAGCTACCATGAAGGAAGTGGCACTATAGTACCAGCATGCTAAGGGAAACAACCACAGCATCGCATACCAAATGGAGAGAGAGATGACAAGGAGCCCAAGATGTTAGACACAAGAATGAAAAGCTATCTTGGAGGTGGATCCTCCAGTAGGTGCAGCAGAGACCACACAGCTCAACCCAACCCTTTCCAAATGTTTGAATTACAAATCATGAAGAAAATAGAGTGATTATTTTAAGCTCCTAATTTTGGGGTTCATTACTCAGTAAAAGAAAATCAAATCCAACTTTTTACTAAGTGACTTTGCACAGTAAAGTGATATACATAATGTTTTCAGTGACTGTCAAGAAACATTATATTGTTGGCACTAAGAGAACCTTAGTTACTTTAAAATCAGTAAGTACTTTATCTCATTATTTCAGCAGTTATTTCTGGCAGATTGCTGTATCTAATTTCGTAGCATTATAGTGAGGAATAAAATGAATGCGGTAAACCTGCTTTGCTTTGTAATATTGAGCCATTAAGCAAATATTATTATATTAGTCTCTCTGCAGCATAGGAAGAATAGGAAGTTGTCTGCAGCAACCAGAAACATTAACTCATTCTATTGACTTAATTATAGACACTTTCTAAATCAGGCTCTGATCTACAGATTAGAGGATAGCTTTAAGTCTCTGCTAAAGAATTAAGAACATAGATTTACATGGCAATAAATTTCTCGGCTAGTCCAAGATC
This sequence comes from Lyroderma lyra, assembly GCA_004026885.1. NCBI lineage: Eukaryota > Metazoa > Chordata > Mammalia > Chiroptera > Megadermatidae > Lyroderma > Lyroderma lyra. The sequence continues at coordinate 3,568 of PVJL010017069.1, read as the reverse complement.
TTTTTCACTTCCAACTTTAAGGTTCTTTCTTCTCCAAATGGAAGCTTCTGTAAACATGTTTTTCATGATTCTTTTGCAACCTTGCTTTGAATGTTGAATCCTATAAATCCACAGGAACATAAATATTGTATCTCTTTGGATAATTTTCACCATGATTTCAGATCAAGTAAGCATGTGTACTCTAAACAGATGACATTTGCTTGTATTTACAGATTGTCTTGGCTCTTTCCAAGCTGGATTATTCACTGCTGCGTGTCTGTCAATTAATGCTTACTCTGACCTGTTGAGCTGTGTCATTAGTAAACACCTCTACAATAAATTTAAAAATAAAACAAAACTAAAACATATAAGTGAAATACACCCATTTAAATATGACTATTGTTTAAAAATCAACAAACATCAATAAATATAAGTAAATATAACTAATGTTTAAAAATCAACAAAATATCCCTTGAAAGGTATGCCCAACAAGGAGATACTCTCAAAATGCATTTCAAAGAATATTATTCAGATATAAATGCTGCTGATTTACTCAAAATGAATTTTCCACATAACATTTAAATTAAACAGTGTGCCTTGTTTACTAAGCTTTAGGTTATTGATTTCAGAATTTTATTCCCAATAGCTTTATTTTGGCTATTGTTGCATAATCATGTAGTATGACCAAATGTTACAGTTGATTAATAGATCAAAATGGAGCCATGTTTATTTTTCTAACTTTTGGCATCAATAACATAAATGTGGAAAATGTTATGGTACTAAATTTGCCTTCTCCTTCTGAAGTTCACATAGGATCTAGTGATAATTCCAGTAGATTGTCTCTGATTTATGAATTTCCAACTAAAAGTCAGAGAAAAAAAGGCAAAATTGCAAGATATAAATTGGGATGTTTGTCCAGTGAATATTTTACATGAAGCATTAGCAATATCTAGATACTTATCTGAATTTTCTCTAATTTAAAATTGGTTATAATTACATAAGTAAAACAGTTTGTCCAAACATGTATATTTAATTCACACTTCATTTCTTTTTGATTTACTAAAGAACAGGGAAATAATTTGATAACAATTTCCTGATTAGTGTTCCTATCATTTTAACACCTAATTTATTACCACGTTTCAAAAAAAACTTGATGATTTTATGAGAACTTTTCTTTTTTAAATTTTGATAATGAAGTTTCAGTTAGGGTTCAAAATGTTTTCTTTCCAAGTAACAGAAATTTCCTCTGGCTAACTAAAGCAGAGGGGAATGTATAATGTTGGAAGGATGGAAGGAACTCACAGAGGTAACTAAAAAGACTTGAGAAGCAGGTGTGGGAATGTGTAGGAATCACTGCAGTGTCTAGTGTGGTGAAAGAAACCAGAAATGAGTAAAGACACCAACGGCCATGTTATTTAAGATAGTGATAGAGTGTTGTGACATTTTATGAAAAAAGTTTCCCTACCCTAAGAATCATAGTACTCTCCTACCTGTTGTCCAAAGTGTGAAAATCATTGTTTTATGTATTTTGACTAGAGTTCTATTTATTTAAGGCAAGAGGATAAGTCTGGTCCCTGTTACTCCATGTTGTCCCAAATTGGAATTCCCCCAATTTTTTCTATTGATACTGAGAGTAGTTTTATTTGTTCTGCATATCTTATGGAATTGTTTTAAGGGTCAAATAAGGTGATATGTATGAAAAAATATCTAAATTACAGTTATAAAATACTGTATATATTTGCAAATATTAAAGTTGTTTCTTTTTGCAAAATAACTATGATGGTTTGTCTAAAGGATTCACTTTTTCATGAAAAAGTGTTTTAAGGAAGGAGGTACAGGTTTTTTTCATTGATGATAGGCTTCATACACTAGATTTCTATTAAAGGGAAAATAATTTTATTTTACTGTGGCATGTGGTAAAAATTAAATACATGTCTGTTTCCTCCAGTCATTCCAGACCAGTGTAATCCTCTGCCATGCAATGAAGATGGGTAGATGAGATTCAAAGGTAGACAAGCTTCATTCCTTTGCATTTATAAATCAGGTTGGCAAGGAGAGACGTGGGAATTTGGTATGTATAATAAAGCTACCTGTTTCTGGATTGACCTGAAAAGTTTTCTGAAGGATTTATCACTTTTAAAATTAATTTATTTTTCTCCTTTTTAGATATAAATACATGCAAAAATCTCTCAAACATAAATGGAGGTTGCAGTCAGATTTGTGATAATATACCTGCTTGTTACCAATGTTCCTGTAAAAGTGGTTTTGTTATGCTTTCAAATAAAAAGGACTGCAAGGGTAAGAGAAAAAAGGTGGAATAAAAAGCTATTTACTCTATGAAAGCAAAATTCAGTTACAGCAGTTGCCCCAGGAAATTCTTAGAAAGCTCTTTGCTTGTACATTGTTATAATAAATACACATTACTATCCACTATAAAGCCTTGTGATATTATGGGACTGCCTTTTAGTTTATAGGGTATTTTATTATATATTGAGTATTTCATTGTTTCTTCTTGTTTGTATATATGTGTACACAAACACGAGCATGTTTTAATGAAGAATTTCATTATACGGTGATAACGTGAAGTTTCACTGCAAGTCCCTGCATATTATGGTATTTGCAAAATTGTTTATACTTTTTTTCAGACACTATAATATCATTTCTTTTATTCCCATGAGATAAATAACTATAAATTTTGGCACAATCCTTAATAACTTCTTTCATTTTATTTTACATTTCCTTGTCAGAAATACCCTTCTAATTTCCATTATAAACCCTTCATTTTGCACCTCATTTCCTTTTGTGGTTTTGGGAAAAATGATCTAGTTTTCTTTCTTTTTGTACATCTAAGATCACATCATTGGTCATAACTTTTTTAAAATTTTAGACTTACATAATTCCTATCAATTTAGCTTAACAGTTATTTTACTAGTCTTTCTTTTCTTTTTCTTTTTTTATTTGAAATTTTTAAAAATTACATTTTACATACTATATTATAACAGTTTCAAGTATACAGCAAAGTGATGAGTCATTTATATAACTCACTAAATCCTCATTCTGATACATCTGGTTCCCTCTACCAGCATACATAATAGTTATTACAATGTTATTGACTATATGCCCTATGCTGCATTTTATATCCCTGTGATTATTCTGTGACTATGAATTTGTACTTCTTTATTTCTTTCCTTTTTTTCCATCCTTCTAGCTGTTCTCTGATCACTGCAACAAATCTAGAATCCATCTGACACCACACAAACTTACTGCAACCATATTGACTATATTCCCATGTTATACTCTCTATCTCCTTGATTATTGCCTTGTAACAATCACACTAAATTTCTCCATCTTTTCCCCTTATTTTACCCACTCTTTCATCCCTCCTTCCACCTTCAAGAAGTCCCTCTAACATTCTTGGTAGTACTGGTTTGGTGGTGAGAAATTCCTTTAGCTTTTTCTTGTCTGAGAAGCTCTTTATCTGTCCTTCAATTTTGAATGTTAGCCCTGCTGGATACATTAATCTTGGTTGTAGATCCTTGGTTTTCATCACGTTGAATATTTTCTGTCAGTCCCTTCTGGCCTGTGAAGT
>PVJL010017068.1:0-19238 GCA_004026885.1 Lyroderma lyra | reverse complement strand
CTGGAGATCATCATGCTAAGTGAAATAAGCCAGACAGAAAAAACAAAGAACTGCATGATTTCACTCATATGCGGAATATAAAACTGAAAGCAAAGAAAAAAAGAAATGAACAAACAAATAACCCATGGACACAATCAATAGTTTAATGTTTATTTGGGGATGAGTGGGTTAGGGAGGGGAGAAAGGGGAAGGGGTGGGTGAGGAGGGGGGGAAGCTAAATATAAGGTGATGGAAAGAGAAGTCACATTAGGTGGTGAACTTATTATACATCAAGTTGACAATGCACTGTAGAATTGTATGCCTGAAACCTATGTAATCCTTGCTAACAGATGTCACCCCAATAAGTCTAACAATAAAAATGAATTTTAAAAAAAAACCTTATGCACTATATCAATAGAGCTAGCAACTCTTTTCCCAGTCTAAAATCCCTGATTTTTTGAGATTCTTCCCAAGTAGTAGCCATAGACATAATGTGGATATATAATTATATATCTTTAACTCAGTACTGATTCCACCAAAATCAGAGAGAAAACCAAGAGTGCAGTATGTGGAAGTCCTCTCACAAGTATAAGCCCAAGTTGTGTCTTTTATACTTATGTTCCCTTTCATGACATCATTTTTTTGCAACATGTACCTCATCAAAACTTCTTTCCCAAACTTACCTTAAGGAGGAGCTAGCTAGCTAATACTCATTACTCCAGTCCCAAATTTTGTTTACTTTATTTACTTGTAATGTTTTTTAAATTTTAATTACCCATTTCCCATTTAGAAAAAAAAAATGCAACTCGCTGCCGTGTTCCTTTAATTTTACATAAACACATGGAAATAAAACATAGAAACTGTTCTTGGAGTTGTTTATAAACAGAACTTGTCTCTAATCCTCATGTAACAAATGTATGTGATGATCAGAATTTAATAATATTTTTTTGTGTGGTAAATTTCAAAGGTTGGAAATTTGGGGTTAAGGTTAGGACTGTAATCCTCAAATTATCTTGAGGTACATGCTGCAGCTGCAAGTGCAGCCAGTGAATATTATCAGTACAAATGGGAAATGAGTTAATGCTACTAACATAAAAAAGACCTAGTGCTAAATTAACTGAAAATGGACTATGGGCAGTGCAGCTTTGACCGAAACCTTGAACTTCATCTTTTCAGATTCTTACTTTGCTCTTGGATATCAGCATTCTGATCATTAGAAAAACTCAAGTCATTCCTCAGCTCTGTCTTATACTTTGCCTCTCTCTTCTGAAAATCTTTCATTCCTCAAGGGCTGGCTGACCTAAATAGATTATTTTCAACTTACTAATTTAAGCCTTCTTATTTCTACTAACTAACCCAAATGCTTTTGCCCTCCTTCAAGTCAATAATTTTCTTTTCTGATATATACTTTCCACTTAATATTAAGTCAATCTACTAAATGAAGAAAGCTCTGAGTTACTAAACCCTAAACCCTGTATAATTAATTTTAGTGTTTAATAAATGCAACTGCAAAACAAGACAAAAGAAAATCAAAGGCAGGAGAAAGGAACCAATAATGATAAAATCAGAGAGTAGTAAATTGGATAGCAGAAAAGGGAACCAGCAAATTAATAAATCTGATAAGTAATCATTTCAAAAGTCCAATAAAATAGACAAATCTCTGGCAAGTTTAATTTATTCACCATTAGCAATAAAATGGCCAGAAAGAAAATTATAACCATCATACTACATTAAAAAAATACTACTCACATGTAATGTTAGAAGGTTTAAAGTTTTCAAATAGGTAGTTGTTTTTTTAAGAAAATTATTAATAATGGCTCAAGAAGTAGAAAATATACAAGTACAATAAACATGGAAGAAATGGAAAATGTTGTCAAAGAATTATATCGATAAAAGCACCAGACCCCAATTGTTTTACAGACAATTTGTTTCAAATATTTAATGAGTGTATAGTTTCTATGCCATTACATTGTTTAGAGTATATTAATATATGTATATTTTCTTTTCAAATTTGAATAGTTTATATATCATAATGCTTTAAACATCCTGACTCTGGAGTCAAGCATACCTGGATTCAATTTCTAGTTATTTCAGCTATTAAAATTGTGTGAATTTAAACAAGTCAATTAACTACTCTGAGCTTTATTTTCCTCATCCTGAAATAGGGATTAGACCTCACCCCCATCACATACAGACATATATACACATTATTACTCCCAAGGTTCTTGTCAAGATGAAATATGTATAACATTTTTAGATTTTGTCCCGATATGGTAGCAATACATAATGAGAGCAATTATTACTAACAATTTCATTTGTGAAGCTAATAAAAACTTGATACTGAAACCCAACAATGACAGAAAAAGAAAACTACCTATAGATTGCATTTATGTAATCAATATAAAATTATTATTATTATTTTTTGCTCTTTTGGTATGTGAGTAGCTACCTGGCTGGGAATCGAACCCAGGCCGCAGCGCTGACAGCACCAATGCTGAAGCCTTAAGCCACTACACCGTCAGGGAACTCCCAATATAAAATTATTACAAACACATTTTATATTATTTTTTTCTTATACTAAGTTTTCAAAATCCAATGTGTGTATTAAAAAAAAAATCCAATGTGTGTTTACATTTGCAAATGACTCAATTTACACTTGCCACATTTTAAGTGCTCAGTAGCCAAGTGTGTCTAGTGACTATCATATTGGACAGCACAGGCCAAGAGCACTCTACAGTAATTTTAATAGAGGTGATCAATACTGGTAACTTACATGCTAAATCCAATGAGCATTTTTAATATCCCTACTTGACTGAATGTTATAGAACAGTTAAGATAGTTAACTACTTCCTTTTTAAACCTCTCTGCCTTTAGCTTCTAAAACCCCAGTCTTAATTTGGTTTGCAACTTACCTATCTACTGTTCTTTAACATCTTTTCCCTCCTCTCAAACCTTATATTTCAGTCTTCCCTGGGGCTCTGTCTTTATGCAGAAATCTACCACCGGTGCTGAAACGTGCTGAGGACTTCTTAAGTCTATGAAGTGTGATTTAAAAAAATACAGAGAATTACATGATTCCATTCATATGTGGAACATAAAATTGAAAACAACAAAGAAATAAAACTCATGGACACAGTCAATGATTTAGTAGATACCTGAGGGTAAAGGGGAAGAGGGGTACGTGAAAAGGGATATGGCGATGGAAAGAGAAAAAATAATGCAGTGATGGTGAATGCTGCTGGCGAGTGCCATCCAGTGCAAAAGCAAGGATCTTTGATATAGGAAGTGGCATATAGAACCTTAGTAACAGTATGTGACAAATTTCAACTTGTTCAGTGCAGTCAGTTGTGAGCTACGGTTGACAGAAGGTGTGTTTTAAAGTGTACTGTAAAACATCAATCACAAACAACACATTATAACATAAATTTCTGTCAAATAAAAACATGGTGTGTCCTCATTCACCTTCTTCACCAGATCTGGCACTGAGAGACTTCTGGCTTTTCCCCCAAATCAAAATGACCGTGAAAAGCAGTGTTTTGAATCAATTCAGGACATTGAGGTAGCCTCGAGAGTTCAACTAATGACAGACAAAAGAGGACTTCCAGAACTGCTTCAGAAAGTGGCAAGAATGATGGGATAACTGTATTTGAAGTGAGGGGGCATATTTTGAGGGGGATTAATGGCAATGTGTCTTTTGCTGCAATAAAATTTTTAATGCAAACATTTACTACATTCTTTTTTATCACACATGGTATCTCTGTGCTTTAGTGCCTTGATATTCCAAGTGGTTTCCCAAGACAGATAGCATCAGCATCACCTGGGACCTTGTTAGAAATCCACAATCTCAAGCCTTACACTAAACACACTCAGATTCAGCTTTTTGATAAGCTCAACAAATGATTCATATGCACTCTAAAATTTAAGAAGCACAGATCTCTAGGGCTATTCCATTTATGATGACTTTCCCTATTAAGTTTTATTGACAATTTCCTTGTTATTCTCTAAAATTTAGCTCAGGTTTTATTTCTTCTGTGAAATCTTCCTGAAGAGCCCTCTACTTTTCTCCAAATACAGAGCTAAATACCCCAACTTTTTTCTGCTCCTTATATTTCCATCTTAACCTCTATTGCATTGCAATTATTTTTCTATTTGTGTGTCCTTCTCAGTAGATGATCTCTTTGAGGACAAACATTTTAAGTGTTGTATTTAGTCATTTAGAGTCCTTCATTTTCTTGTCTTCATATCACAGTATGTATCAGTGGCTCAAAACTTCTTATTGAATAAAAGAATCCCAGGTTTTGGGCAAGTAACTTGCTCTTTCAATTTCTTCAGTTGTAAAATGGATGTATTAATAATAGTTTCCCTAACCACAATAGGTCATTGTGAATATTAAATCAGAATAAATATTAGCTTCTTGTTTCTAAAATAAGAACAACTACTTCAAAAGTCAATAAATAGACAAGTCAAGTCTATTTAAATAAAGACCTCAAAATATTAGTTGGTTTTTATAGATAATGTTCACATTTCAAACCACTTTTATGATACCTGATTATCGGGCCAATATGCAACTCTGTTAAAATTCTGGAGTTCCTTATTTACAACCCACCTCCCAAAACATCCTGAATTTCTTGACTAGAAAAAATACATTTTGACTTATTACATTCTTGCACCATAAAAGTGATAATTAAGAGCATATGAGGTGAGATTTAAAGATACAATGAATGTTTAAATTAAAAAATGTTTTTACAGGATAAAACACATTGCGATTAAACCCCCTCAAAATACTCCTCCTTGCTTTCTGAAGCAGTTACAGAACTCCTTTTTTTGTGAGTGTGTATAGTTGCGCTGTCATGACTGCCTCAATGTCCTGAATCAATTCAAAACATTTACCTCTCATGGTCATTTTGACTTTTGGGGAGAGTCATAAGTCACACAGTACCAGATCTGATGAATAAGGTACATGAGGACACTCCATAATAGTTTTATCTGACAGAAATTTATGGTAATGTATTGCTCCCGATCCATGATTTATGGCACACTTTAAAAACCCACTTTCGCTCAACCATAGCTCACAACTGATGGGCTGCACCAAACAAGTTAACACTTGTCACACACTGTTACTAAAGTTCAATATGACATTTCCTGTATGGAAGACCCCTGCCATTGCATTGGATGGCACTCAGCAGCAGCATTCACTGTCACCATATGTGTGTGTGTGTGTGTGTGTGTGTGTGTGTGTGTGTGTGTATATTTTTTTTTTATCACACTTCTTATTCATGACAAACAGCCTTGGACTGAATTAGTTTCCCTAGATTCTCTACTAATTTCTCCCATTGCTTGAAAAAGTAATCTTCAGCCAATATTTTTAAGAATTTCAGAAAGAATTATATCATATTTTATCATCAGCTCCCTCTGGAACCTTCAGAAAATAAATAGTAAAGATTTTCCTGATTTTCTAACACCTCTGTATTGCAAAGTGCTCACTTATCTTTTAGAAGTCTCCTTTACATATTAACGAGTTTGCCTATTTTTTTTTCTCCTGGATTTAGAGATTGTCATCATTTTCTGGAAGATATAACTGTATTCCATCCATATTTTGCAGTGGAGTAGTTTTCATCTCATTGGTCAGTTCATTTTCCCTTAATGAGTTTGTATTATGTCTTCCCAGTTTTGCTGTGAGAGAAAAAGGGTGGTAACGATCCAAATGGGCAAGTGTGATTTCATCTCTACAGGGTTCATGCATGCTAAATGCTAGCATTGCCAAAGCCAACTTGACTCTGTTCAATGGCAATCATGGTACACATTTTTTTTTGGCTTTTTGAGGAGACACTATGGAGTGCATTAAAAAAGCTTTTTGTCCTGTAATTTTTAATTGTTCTTTTTGATATCATCAACAACAAATATGCTTCTCCAACACTGCAAACAGATTGGCTGGTGATCTGGGAGAAGAATGAGCAGATGAAAAAACACAAAAGAAAGTTAGAAAACTTTGGATCTTATAGTCAATACTTCAAATGTCTTCTCAGACAGAGTAAATAATTATTTTAGTTCTCCATTAAACATAATCTAGGAGTTTGTTATTTTTTTTAAACATACAGCATGCTCACTTTAATGAGAGGTAAAGAAACTAAACTTAAAAGTCAATCTTTATTTCCAAGTTATGAGTAGTTATTGAGAACATTACTGTATATGAGGGCTGTCCAGAAATTATTTAGCCATGTAATATAAAAAATAGAGGCATTTATGGCTGGATTTTTTCTGGTTAGCCCTTGTATGTCTTTTCTTCTTTTTAAATTAAACTCACACTCAATTTTCAGCTCTTTAATTTACTAGCAACATGAGTATGGCCAGTTTCTTCACTACCTGAACCTGCGTTTCTTCTTACATAATATAGAGAAAGCAAGCCTATCTTTAAGGTTTTTCTGAAAACAAAATGTATATTATAATACTTTCTAACCTAGAGAACTATACAGGATTTATTAGTATAATCATGCACTGTTTAATGACAGGGATGCTTCTGAGAAATGTATGATTTCATCATTATATGAGTTTCACAAAATGTACTTATACAACCTACAGTGGTTCTCAACCTTCCTAATGCTGAGACTCTTTAATAACAGTTCCTCATGTTGTGGTGACCCCCATAAAATTATTGTCATTGCTAATTCATAACTATAATTTTGCTACTGTTATGAATCGTAATGTAAATATCTGATTTGTGTTTTCCGATGGTCTTAGGCGACCCCTGTGAAAGGGTTGTTCGACCCCCAAAGGGGTCGTGACCCACAGATTAAGAACCGCTGACCTAGATGATTGAGTCTACTACTGTAATTGTATGTATGTGCTATAGTGTTAAAGGACTGAAAGCACAATAGGTTTGTTTACATTATCATCACTGTAAACAGGTGAATAATTGTAGTGCAAGTTCTGACAGTTGGCTTTTCTTTTTGTAATGCAAATATCTTACTTAAGATTTGATTGCCCAGGAGGCATCTTCTTTAAAGAAGTTTCTAAATCAAAGATGGCTATCTCAAATAATCACATTGCCAGACACAGAAATAGATGAAGAACCAGTTTACTTCCCCCATCCTTCCCCAGTCTCCTTTGTTTTGGAGATCTTGGTTGATTTCTATAGCTAACCATTTAGGGTATTTTCCCCTCCTTCTGTGCTTTAAATTATTGTTCTTATGTTTTAAATTCACCAATAAAGTCAGCTGGGGAAACCCTAGGCCCCCACCCTCAACCCCAGAAAAGAGCAATGTCAGGTCCCTGTGTTCTCCCCACACACGCACACACCTTACTGTGTGCTCCCTGATACGGCTTATATGTTCCAGGGCCTGTAAGTAAGAAACTTTCTTTAAAGTTTCCTAATTTTTATTGCTGAAGGGCATCGTGCGATCATAAAAGGAAGCACAAGAGTTAGTCCAGTTGTAACACTGTTTCAGAAAGTTGAGATAGATGTTCGTGGGAAGCTCATTGGGGCCCACGTAAGTGCCCACCAGGCATTTTTAGCTCATAATATTACTAACCATAGACTGAGACAAACATGAAACAGTAATGCATTGTGTTATGATTTTAGGAGGGCTAGGACATCACAGAGTGATAGGAATTTTTCAGCTTCAGTATAACTTTATGAGGCCATTGTATTTTTCTTTCAAACTGCTTCTTAAAAGTCATGTGGAAATGCTATGATGTTAAATTTACTTGGACTAGCAAACAGTTGGGCCTTGTTACAGATTTGGCATCTATGATAAGAGAATTTGGGATATACACCTAACCTAGCATTTCTATATTAGTCCTCATCTCTAATTATCTGGACCCCTGGTTTTGTCACATCAGTAAAAAGAACATGACAGTTCTTAGGAGGAATAATCTTTAACTGCATTTAGGGAAGGAACTAAAGACTCAATCTACATTGACAAGTTCATTTTTCAACCATCCCACCTAAACTTATATTTATATATTCAAAGTTGTCACCTATGCAAATAGGTCATTTTTAAAAAGCTCATCTGGGAAGCTGTAGAATTTTTCTTATTTTTCAAATGAGCATTTGACAGGCAATGAAGAAGCAACAAGACAGGGAGTCACATTTCAGCAATAAACTTGGTTCAGTGTGACCAAAAGTCTCTCAGACACAAATAGCAGAAGCACAGGACTCCAATCAGCACGATGATCAGTCATCATGTTTCTGCTTCCTCACAACATGTCCAAAAATGTACCTAACAGATGGCTGGTTACCATATAGAGGCTGGCACACCTGCATCCATGAATTGCACATTGGAACATGTGTTACTGAATATGCAAAACATTTCCGAATCAGCCAGTGCCAGGGCCCAGCAGTTGCTTACTTCATAATAACTTAAAAGGGAGATTCCAAGAAAGAAATTGTGCATTTCATTAGTACAGACAAAGATTCTTCTTGATCCTTCTCTTTATTAGTTTGGCATCCCATACCCTCACTCAGATATGGAGACTTTGGCACCATTAGCAGAGAAATTATGGTCAATTACAAAGCAAAGTGCTATTTTCAGCCCAAATGCTTCCCTGGAAGATATTTTGCCTTGACCTTTAGAAAATGGAATGAATGATTTGCTTTTAGCTTTATGAAGGTTTTATGTACTTTTGTCAAGGTCCTTCTGACTGGCAGTTGGACTTTGTTTTAATGGAAGATCAGAGGAAAGTCTTTTTGTAGTGAATGTCAGCATTTATATCTTGGTACTGTGAGATTGGAAAATTGCTTTACCAACTTCTCTGTCCTGCTGCTTAAGGCATTGGCAACAGTAGGTGGTAGGAAGGTGACAAATTGGGAAAATACTCCAATGGTCCCATGTCAAAGCCAATTCAGGCCTCCACTTGAAAGGTCTAAGTTCACTAGCTTAAATCCCAGCCTGAAACAGGTAAAAATTCATGTTGACTCTTTTAGATCACAAAACCAAATCTGACAAAATATGCAGCATTTTCCACATAAGAGTACAAAAAAACGGCATCATACTTCTGCCTTCTCTGATTAAGGGCAAACAGAATAGCTATTAATATTTACATGCTTAAAGGAAGTGATAAAATGAATGAACCAGAAAAAACACAGCACACATTGTAGTCATACACAATTTTCCCAAATCCACCTTAAAGTAACTACGTATAACCCCTTTCTTCTCTGATAATACCCTATGATAATATATTAAAACAAGGCCTCTCACATTTGTATGCCTTACATGACCCTCAAAGATAATCATAAAGTAACTTCTTAGAATGCTGCTACATTAACTTGAAGGCTTGAAGGGGAAAAGCTTAGTATAAGGTAGAATTTTTAATCACATATATTTTATTAAATTTATTGCGATGACATTGGTTAGTAAAATTACATAGGTTTCAAGTGTACAATTCTATAATACTTCATCTATATATTGCATTTTGTGTTCATCTCCCAGAGTCAGTTCTCCTTGCATCACCATATATTTGACCTCTTTTACCTTCTTCTACCACACCCCTTCCTCTATACCCTCTGGTAACCACTAAAATGTTGTCTTGTTCATTTGTTGCTTTCAATTTTATATCCCATATATGAATGAAGTCATTTTGTTCTTAACTTTTTCACTTTGATTATTTTGCTTAACATGATGACTTCAAGGTCCATCCATGTTGTCACAAATGGCAGTATTTCATCTTTCCTTAGGGTGAGTAATATTCCATTGCATATAGAGTACCTGAACAGACACTTCTCCCAGGAAGACATACAAATGGCCAACAGATATATATATAAAATGCTCAACTTCACTAGCTATTAGAGAAATGCAAATCAAATCCACAATGAGATAACCATCATACACCTGTTAGAACAGCTATCATCAACAAGACGAGTAATGATAAGTGTTGGAGAGGCTTTGGAGGAAAAAGAACCCTAATAACTTCTGGTGGGAATGCAAATTGGTACAATCACTATGAAAAACAGTATGGAAGTTCCTCAAAAAATTTAGAATGGAGTTACCATATGACCCAGCAATCTCTTTTCTGGATATCTACCCAAAAAATCTGAAAACTTTTGTCCACAAAGATATATGTACCCCTACGTTCCTTGTGGCATTATTCACAGTAGCCAGGACATGGGAAAGAACTGAAGTACCCTTCAATAAATGATTGAATAAAGAAGATGTGGTACATATAATCATATATTTTTAAATTAATGAAAAGTCTTCAAAAAGTATTGGGCTTATATCTTCTGCATCAAGTCATGTATAAATCCTACAAGAGTATACAGCCTCATTCCTATGCCATAGGATACTTTCCCTTGGAAGCATTTTCAAATCATTGCAGTGAACATAATTATCCAATTCCTAGAAATTCTCTTGGGTCTTTAAGCCATACAATTTTTTTTTGAACGAAAATTTACCAGACTAATTTTGTATATATATAAAAACGTATTCTCTAAAATGAGATTGAAACTGGAGAATTTGTAGGCTAAAACCCAAATCCTCTGTAAGCAGGCAGTTATTTACTGATTATTCCAATTTTATAGATGAGAAAATGGAGGATTGGAGATACTAAGTGGCTTGTCCAGGAGAACCCAGCCAGTAAATAAGAGAACTGTGATTCAAACCTAGGTAGTTTCCTGGGAAGTTGTGTCCCACAGCATGCAACTTCACAGAGAATGGCACACTCCGAATGTGCTGCCTCATGCCAAGGTCATAGTTGCTTAAGAACTATTTCAAAGGCCCCATTTTGTCCTCAAATAATACATCATGATACTGCTTCTCACAACAAACTGACCTGTGAGTCACAGAGATTGTCTCTGAGAGAAAAACATCTCCTCAGTTTCACCTTGTTCTTGGGAAATCCACAGGAAGATAGGGTAGTAAAGAAAATGTCTTAGTCCAGTAATCAAAGTTCGACTTTCACTTCATTCAGAGTTTGTCTCTAGCTTCTCATTAAGAAAACAATAAACATATCTTCAAAATAACCACAACAGATATTATAACTGGATAAAGAATAATAATAATAATACTTGACTTTGTTATTTATACTTGTTTTATTGTCAATCATGCCTATTCCGGTTAGCATAACATGTGCCCTTGAAAAGAGTGTTTTATTCTGCCATTGTTGGACACAGTGTTTTTTAAATACCAAGGAAATCAATGTGGTTGATAGTATTTATAACTTTTATGTCATTACTTATTTTTATTTAGTTTTTCTCTCAAATTCCAAGAAATGAGTGTGTTAAAGTATCCAATCATGAATACAGAATTGTCTATTTTCTCCTTATTTTGTCAAATTGCCTTCAAATGTTTTGAAACTTTGTTAATAGATTCATGACCATCTATTATGTTTCTGATGAATTGACACTTATCATTATGAAATAGTCCTCTTAATTTCTGCTAAAATTTTTTATCTTGAAATCAATTTTATCTAATATTAATATAGCCACTTCATCCTTCTTATCCTTCACATAGTATACCTTTTCTATTTACTTTCATTCTACATTTGGTTCTCCATGTAAAGTGTGCCTCTTTTAGACAGAATATAAATGTGTCTTTTAAAAACATCTATTCGCCAAGTTTTTCTTTTAACCAGGGTGTTTAGTCCATTAATATAATGTAACTTTTGATATTGGTGAATGTTATAGGCTAAATTATGTTCCCTCAGGATTCATATATTAAATTTCTAACCCTTAGTATTTCAGAATGTGAGTGTGTTTGGAGACAGTGTCTTCGTAAAGATAATCAAGTTAAAATGAGGTCATTAGGATGGGCTCTGTTCCAATTGTGAATGGTATCATTATAAGAAGAGAAAATTAGAATGTAGACATGCACAGAGAAAAAAACTATGTGAAAACACAGAGAGGACATGTCATTTGTAAGTAAAAGAGAGAGACCTCAGAAGAAACAACCTTGTCAATATCTTCATCTTTGATTTCTAGCTTCCACAAGAGTGAGAAAATAAATTTTTGTTTTTTTAACTGCCAAGTCTGCGGTACTTTGTTTTAGCAGCCTTAGCAAAGTAATACAGTAAGTTTAAATCTATCCTTTTACTATTATTTTGTTTTCTTTGCTTTGTTGTTTCTCAGTTTATCCTTTCCTATCTTTTAATTAGAATTTTTTATTATTAATATATTTTCAGGATTGTACTTCACTTTTCTTATTTGATTTTTAGCAAAACTTTGTATATTTTTAGTTCCCTCTAGAGATTTCCATGTTGTTTTTTTATTTTTCACAGTTCATTTCCCATTAATTTCATACCACTTCACATAAAATACAAAAACATTGCAACAGTGTATGGTCACTACTTCTTCCTGTATTCTACAATTGTTATATGCATTAAAACTACTTACATTATAATAACACAAGGCAATGTTACAACTTTTCCTTTAAATAATTGTACGTAGTATGAAGAAATTAAGAACAGGAAAAAGCCATATAATAGTCTTTTTCGTATGTATGTACCTTGACATTTTCCATTAATGATATTCTTTATTCTTCTTTTTTGAGGCTATTACTTTTCATCTGGTATTATTTACCTTCAGACTAAAGAATTTTCACTGATATTTCTTTTAGTACAGATAAGCCACTTATGAATTCTTTTCATTTTCTCCTCTTGGAAAATCCCTTTATTTTGCTTTCATTCTTGAGTGGTATTTTTGCTGAATATAGAATTTTATACTGACATTTTTTCATTTCAATATTTAAAGAAGTTTCATCTCTTCTAGTTTCTATTGCTTTTAATAAGAAGTCAACTTTAAAACAAATCATTGTTTCCTTGCATGTACTTCATAATTTTTCATTTACTATTAATATTTTCAAGCTTTGCTGTTTATTATTGATTTTCAATGGTATGTTTATTATGTGTCTTAGCATGGGCTTCCTTGTGTTTATTCTGCTTTGTTTTCTTTAAGCATCTTGTATATGTAAATTTTTTCCTGTCATCATATTGCAAAGTTTTTAGCCATTATTTCTTCAAATAATTTCTCTGCTCCATTTTCTCTCCTTTGTTTTAGAGTGCCAATTACACCTAAGTTAGAAAGCCTGATATTGTTCCTTAGTAACCTGAGGTTGTATTTATTTATTTTGTAATCTGTAGGGAGTGTGAGCCACAAGCCAGGTCCTTTGAGTAAACAGGTTTTAGCAAGGCCACCTGTGTGCTTGGATCCACAGTTCAAGGGTTTTGCAAGGCAGCCCTGAGCTGGGTGCACAAGGACAATGCTCAGAGTGTGGTTTCTGACTTCTGGCAAAATATGACATTGTGAGCAAGGTTCTTTGGTCTCTGGAAAAGATTCGAGACATAACTTATGGCCTGCCTGCCTTGAAGAGAATAATAATAATATAATCAGTAATGCCTTAGCAACATGTACCAAAATATTGATTAAATGCAGTTGTCTGTACCTATTTGTTCCAGTTAAGATGTACTTTCCACTGTCACTTTACTGATTTACCCTTATTATTTCACTTGTTTTGCCCACCATATAAAATAAACTTGCTGCTGCCAGGCGGGGTCTCTGTCTCCATCAGAGTGCAGAAAACTACCCGGTCCCAGTTTTTCTGTCTATGTCTGTGTCTGTGTGTTTTTTCTTCATTCCCCATCACCTCCCCTCTGGTTCACCTGTTCACCCACGCAGGTCGTGGCAATAATCTTTTATTTCTCTTTATCCACATTGAATAATTTCTACTGATTTATTTTCAGGTCAAATATTCTCTTCTGTCATCTCCATTTAGCTATCAAATCCATCTAGTGAATCTTTAAAATTTAGATACTATTTTTTCCAGTTCTAGAATTTTCACTTAGTTTTTTTTATTTTAATTTCTATACCTCTGTTGAAATATCTTAAGTTTTCATCCATTACAAACATATTTTATTTTTATGGCATTATGAACTGTTATAATGGCTTATTTTAAAATCCATGTCCATTAATACCAATGTCTGGGTTATCTTGGAGTAGGTCATGTTTGATTGCTTTTTTCCTGTTGATAATGTGTCTGATTTTCTTGTAATTGTTTGTTCTGTATGCAAATTATTTCATATTGTATTCTGGACATTATGAGTATTAAATTGTGAATATTTTATATTATATTAACTTTCTATGATGATTATTGCTTCTTTTGTTTTATCATACAATTGTCTTCGCTGGATTGAACATTGAGCTCTCTTTCTTGCATTGTAACTCTGGTTTCATGTTAATCTTTTGTCTTTGCCTAAGCTTGGTTCAGGGTTTAGTCAGAGATGTGGGTAGATAGAATCTGGGTTTCCTCGCCCGTTTTTCTTCTTAGAGTCTCCAATTCTAATAAGCAGCCATGCTTCCCGTGCCTCCAGTTTTCTGAATTATTTGGCCAGAAAGCATGTTCTTTCCACTAGTGACCCCACTAGTTTATGCACCACGAAAACGACTGCACTTAATCTCAGCACAGAATTCATAAAAGTAGTAACTTACTTTATATAGCTACCCACCTCCCCTCTTCTGAGGAAATACTCCTTAGCAGAATCTTTCTGCTTCTGTTGGCACTCCAGTGGCTTCAAGTACTTGCTTTCTATGTTAGATCTAGATTGTACAATTATTTTCTGCAGGGGACTTTGTCTGACAGGGTCTTATTCTGTTATCACAGAAATGCTGTAAATGATTTTTATTTTATTGAACTACAGGATTTGAGTGGGTAGTGGCAATAAATTGGGAATGTGTAGTTTTACTATGAAAGTTCCATCAACAGCAGGTTGAAGAGTTTGTGCTCAATTTGGAAGGTAATGATGAGTACCAACAGCATGGGAAACCAGAATTATGTTGTTTAAATATACTTGTCTTACTAAACTCAGGTTGATATAACAAAATACCATAGACAGGGTGGCTTACAAACAACAGAAAATTATATCCCACAGTGGTGAAGACTGGAAGTCCAAGGTCAAGATTCCATCATAGCCAGGTTCTGGTGAGAGCCATCTTCTGGGTTGCAGACTGCTGACTTCTCTTTATATCCTCACATGGTGAGAAGAGTGAGCTAACTCTCTAGTCTGTTCTTATAAAGGCACTAATCCCACTCAGTTCTACCTCAAAACATAATTTCCTCACAAAGGCCCCACATCTATACACCATCACTTTAGGATTAAACAGATGAGTTTGGGTGGGGTAGGGAACACAGACATTCATTCCACAGCAATATCTGCATGTTTAACTTAATTAAGTAGTACAGAAAACATCATTTGTGAAGCTAGATATGTTTAGGAAAAGTTTCTGTACTGATATGTGTCTTCTTCCAAAGTCTATGAAGAATTCTTTTTAAAAATCACAGAAGAATTACAAAACACACTTTCGATTTTCCTAGGTCAACCAACTTTGAGGTGAGAACAGTAGGTAACCAGCACATTGAAATTCAGTAGGTGACTTTCAATTTTGCAGGCCATAATTCTGAACTGACAGGAAGCAATGGGACTCAAATTAAGGTCCTTTAATGAAGATAGACCAGTAATTATGTGGAGTGCTGTATGTTCCACTTTTGTTTGTTAAATAATAGGATAATCTAGGGTGCTTTCATAATTACATCATAGTCAATCACTCAATGCTTTCCACCAGCTATCAACATTGAACATTTTGAATTGTTTCTGGCCAGTAAATGAAAATAATGGGAGAAAATAATTAACCTAAATTGTATAAAACCCTTATGAAAAATTGGTTGTATTAACCTGATGTGTGATTCATCACAGGTACTGTTTTTGAAAGATATCCTGCAATTTGGTTTCATAAAAAAAGACATCCTTTTGTTGTCTATTAATTATCAGCAGGGTGACCAATGTTATATAGCAAAAGGATACTAAAGAAAGAGGTCTGGGAAAAAAAGTAATTTCATAATTAGGTTTTTATTCTTCCTAATCATTTTTTCCATTAGATAAACTCCCAAGGATGAAAATAGCACACAAGTTTTTGAAGTGGCAGTAAAAGCTGAATTAAAATAAAATAGTAGTTTGTTGCTATATTTAAAATGTAACAGAGCATTAAGGTAGTATAAAGGTGAAAAAGAAAAAGGTTATAATAGGATACAGTTGAAAACCACATTTCTTTTTGGTTACTACCCTGGAATGAGAACAATTACTACCTTGCAAAGAGATTTTTACTTTATTATTAATATTTCCGTTCACCTTAAGGGACAATGAAAGTGAGTTAGCATAGTCCATAGGGCCTCTGGAAAGCATTTTTAGTCATGAGATTGCATTATTTTTATATGTTACACCTTATTTTACCCTGGATTCAGTCATCCTTCACTGTAGCTGAGAAAATCTAGCATCTCTCTTGTCCTTATTCTCTTGAACACTCCCACAGTCTTCTTTTGGATTTGCATTCCTCTTTCTCTCCTAAAATATTTTTACAATGCTTTGCAGAAGTGGTACATCATATATTTTATGCCACAAAAGTCTTAGTTGAAATGCTATTAAATAATAATGCAGTATTTATATGTATGCTCTAATTGTTCATCAAACAGTGAACAGTGTTGGAGAAATATCTCCCTTAATAAATGGTTTTGATGCTAAACTCTCTGAGGTGTGGATGATGGTGTTGATAAAGAGTGCTATTATAAACAAGGTGACCAATCTCATACTTCAGTGTGCAAGCTGGGACATTTTGAGGAGTGAAACAGAGTTATTAATAATTATACCAGGAAAATAAGTGTCAATTAAGACTAATCAAAAGCTGCAGTCACTCTGTATATAAACCAAAGTAAACAATAATAAGAAGTCAATTAAATATACATATATAAATCGTAAAATAATGGAACAGAACTCATAGAAAGAATTCCTTTGTGTGATAGAATGAGTAATTATAAAATAATGCTTATTATTTATATAAAATATTGCATATTGTATAAACTTTTTAAAATAAAGAAAATATAAAAAAGAAAAGTAATTTACCACCATAAGTAGTGCACTACATACAATTTTTGTGTATTTTTCCAGATATTTTTGTGAAAATATACAATGTTATATATGTAGCACAAATAGTATTATATTTTAATATAATTATCTTTTCACTTTTTATTCCTTCATTAGCATTTTCCCATTCCATTATCTCTTTTTCTACAACAGGGTTTTTATTGACTTGACAATAATTTATTCAATTAATATTTATTATGGAATCTACAAAATACATTATAGAAATGAACCACATTTTATTTAATGAGATGTTATTGTTAGACATTTTTATTATTTCATTGTTCAGCTGTTATAAATAAGGCTTACATAAATACCTTTATACATAAATTCTGTTTTGTTTCTGACACATTCTTAGGACATATCCTACAACTGGAAAATCTGGATTTGATTATATGTTTATTTGTAAGGATTTTAATATATTTTGTCAAATTTAACTCAAGGAAAAGTATATCAATTTTTTGTGTGCAGTGCACAAGATCTTTATCTTACCCCATTCTTGCCAGCATTAAATATTATCCTATTGAAAAGCTTTGTAAATTAGAAAGGCAAAAATACGTTATGTTCACTAGTGTTGCTATGTCTCTTCAATTTATACTAGTATCACACCATTTAAATATTGTCTATTAAAAATAAAACTCATGGACACAGTCAATAATTTAGTAGTTACCTGAGGATAAAGGTGCAGGAGGTGGGGGAGAAGGGACAGGGACACAAATAAATGG
Source organism: Lyroderma lyra (assembly GCA_004026885.1). Lineage (NCBI taxonomy): Eukaryota > Metazoa > Chordata > Mammalia > Chiroptera > Megadermatidae > Lyroderma > Lyroderma lyra. The sequence goes on along the minus strand of PVJL010017068.1, from coordinate 1,641 downwards.
TGATGTAAAGAGAACTGACTCTGGGCGATGAACACATAACATAAGGCATAGAGGATGCAATGCAGACTTGTGCACCTGGGACCTATGTAACTTTTACTGATCAATGTCACTCCAATAGTTAACAAAAAATATATTTTAGGATCTAGTTAAATTATCCAACCCTTGCTATTTTACTTTAAATATTATATATAAGATTTGACCATTTATTCCGCCAAATCAATTTTAAAAATGTCCACTTCCTTAAATACACAAATTCCTTTGAAAGGGATTAGACACATTTACAATATTGAGTCTTACAATTCATAAGCGTGGTACACATCTCTACTATTTCAAGATGTATTTTATTTTTCTTAGAAAAGTTTTATAATTCACCTCACCTATACCCTGAACATTCTTGTTTTGGTTTTATTTATTTGTAGGCATTTTATAGTTTTACTATTATTATGAATCAAATATTTTTTATTAAGTTCAGACACATTTGTGCTGATATGAATGTGAATGTGTATGTGTGTGTGTATGAAACAGAGAGAAAAGTCATGCTTTCTTGTCATCTATAAAAGTTGCCAAAATTTCTTAGGATCCTCTAGATAATAATTTTCAGATATTCTTCTGAGTAGTATTATTTTTTTTGTTGTTGTTGATGTTCTTCAATGGCTTTTCATAGGGCTTTCTTTTCTTTTCTCTTTATTCATATTCAAATAAGAAGTGATCCTTCCAGAATTAGTGTTTACCAAAACACAGACCAGAAATTAGTTCCTCTTTGCTATCAAGCAATTCAAGCTGTTCTATTTCTAGGGGAATGGGGGAAACATGTATAGGCACTAATTGGGTTTTTTCTTCCAGAAACACTGACCTTGTAGTTTTTCCAAACTGCACTCAATTTTTAAAAATTGTTTATTTTTGCTGTTCTTCTTTTTCTGCCTTCCTCAGTATTTTAGTAAGAATTTAATACACTTTCCACAAATTTATAATCTTATAACATTTTGTACAAAAAGATGAGAAATGAGCTGTTAAATGTATCTCCTCTCACTCTCTCATGTTTTATACTCTCAAGTAAATGGAATTTCTCTCTCTCCTTCAAAAAACTTTGAGGAAAAAATGGATAAAGTAAAATCTATGCTTTAGATATATTTTTAATAAGAATTAAGAAAATATAAAAGAGAAGTATCAAATGACATAATCTCATTCTGATTTACTTCCTATAAGCATGTGAAATATACTCATTAGCATTTTTTAAAATTCATTTTTATTGTTAGACTTATTGGGGTGACATCTGTTAGCAAGGATTACATAGATTTCAGACATACAATTCTACAGTGCATTGTAAACTTGTTGAATAATAAGTTTACCACCTAATGTGACTTCTCTTTCCATCACCTTATATTTAGCTTCCCCCCCTCCTCTCCCACCCCTTCCCCTTTCTCCCCTCCCTAACCCACTCAACCCCAAATAAACATTAAACTATCGATTGTGTCCATGGGTTATTTGTTTGTTCATTTCTTTTTTTCTTTGCTTTCAGTTTTATATTCCGCATATGAGTGAAATCATGCAGTTCTTTGTTTTTTCTGTCTGGCTTATTTCACTTAGCATGATGATCTCCAGGTTCATCCATTTTGTTGCAAATGGCAATATTTCATCTTT
>PVJL010017067.1:0-19244 GCA_004026885.1 Lyroderma lyra | reverse complement strand
CACCATCACCACCATCATCACCATCACCATCATCACCATCACCATCACCATCATCACCATCACCATCATCACCATCACCATCATCACCATCACCATCACCATCATCACCATCACCATCATCACCATCATCGCCATCATTGTAAGAGCTTTGCTGGCACTCAGGACCTACTGAGAAATCCGTTGTTAACACACCCAGAAGCCGCTGCCCCTCCCTTGAGTCCCTCCTCAGCCGGGAACGTCAGACCCCGCCCTCCCCAAGCAGCGCCCGCGGGGGCGTCCTGCCCGCTCGCCGCCCACCCAGAGGGTAACTGAGCAGAAAAACCACTTCCTCGGACAAGCCTTGTCTGAGCTGTTGTCCTTGGGCTGGAAGAGGGTTGGGGAACACACCGAAGAGAAAGGCAGGCGTGTCCCTTATTGAGGGTCCTGACGCAGGGCAGACACCCAGCTGGTTTGCAGTGTGGCCCGAAACTCATCCCAGTCTGTAACACATGCCACTGTGACGAGCTGTGCACGTGTGGCCTCGGGGACCCTCTGCAGCAGCCCAGGACGGGCAGTGTCATCCTGCCTGGGCCTCGTGTGTGCGGCAGTGGACACTGCAGCCCTGGAACGGGGGCCGGCGGTGACCCGAAGCCAGCTGGGTGGTGCTGGGGAGCTCGGGAACCAGCTCCCACAGCCGTGAAGGCATTTTCGGGCTGGAGCAGCCAGCGTGGCAGCCACAGGGCAGCCGGGCTGGAGATCAGGCCTGATCAGTGCGTACGCGTCCGAGTTCAAGGCCATTGTCAGAGGTCTCCCAGCAGGGAAGCAAGGGCTCGGTGAGAGGCCAAGCCTGTCCAACCCCACAGCTTCCTCTGGTGTGACCCAGGCGGGACCCTTCGGAGACAGCCCCCACCCCCCCGTCTCACGCCCGCGCTCCGGGACCGTTAGGCGGCAGGAGCTCTGGGGGACACCGTGCGCTCCCGGCCGCGACCCCCAGATCCACCGCCCTCACCACCCCCATCGCGCATGGCTGGGCCCCGCATAACCGACGCCGGCCCCCGATGCCACCTTTGAAATGGCGCCTTCGTGAAACGTCCCCTCTCATTGAGTCCTGGGGGGACGTGGGTGCCGCCACACGCTGCCTCCTGACCACCGACCACGCGTCCCCTCTTCCTCCTTACTAACGGGGCTTCCGGGGGGCGGCGGGGTGAGGGCGGCGGGCACGACCTCCCACGTGGTCGGCCGGACTGTCCCACCCGTGACAGGGACCCACACCCGCTCTTCCCTCAACACGGCGGTCACAGGCCCGTCCAGACCCGGCCCGGTGAGGGAGCTCCTGCCTTTGGGCGGGACAGACACTGCCACCTCCCGAGACCCGCAGGGCCGGGTGCACAGGTGGCCCCGGGCCGCTGCGGAGTTCGTCTGGATCATCACGCACCGACGTGCTGGGGTCTCGGGGTCCCCCTCCAGGCTGACACAGAAGCGTTTGTGGTGGATCCCCGAAGGGCCTGGGGCAGGAGGAGCCGCTGGAGGCGAGGGCATGAGCCCACCAGAGCCACCAGAGCCACCAGAGCCCGCGTCCTGCGCCCACTGCCCGCCTCTGCCTGCGCCATCCCCGCCCTCAGGGCCCGGCTCCCGCCCCGAGCACCGCGTCAGACACAGCTAATTAGCTGCCTCCCAACTTCAAAACCCAAATCGCCGCTCAGAACGGGGCGGGGCTGCCGCCGTCACTACCAGCTTCCAGTCCCCGGCGCCCCGGCCTTTCACCCCCGAACTTCCACGCGCGAGGCTGTGCGCGGAGACGGCGGTGCACGGGTCCGGGGAGACGCGGCCTTCGAGAAGGGGGCTCCCGGACGCGCGGCCTTGTGCCGGGCGTGGCCACTAGGCCGGGGGGCTGTGTGCTAACGGGGGGCCCAGACACGGACATCAGAAGCCAAAGGTCCCCACCTGCTGCAGGAAGCCGGAGCTGGGCTGTCTCAGCTTCTAGAATCCTCTGCAGCCAGTGCTGCCCCCTCACCCCCACCTCCTCCCCGGTGCCGGCGCTGCGTTCAGACCCTGGCTGCGCATCGGACATTCCGGCTGCGTGTCCTCAGGTACGTCCCTCACCCTCTCTGTGCTCCTGTAACACGAAGGTCATCGCTTCCACCCCGTGGGGATGCTCAGTGCTGTTGGCTCATAGTGAGCGCTCGAGAAAGTCACAGCGGAGTGAGTGACACCCACAGCCAAGTCACCTCCTGGTGAGGTTCCGCACGGCTCTGACGACGCAGGCCCTTGGCACAGCTCTCGGGGCTCTGTAGGGCCCGGGCCTCCTGTCCCCTCTAGGAATGCTCCTCGTCACATGCTGTCACACCATGGCCCCGCCCGACCCCACTCTCACCTCGGGCGACCTGAAGCTCCCTGCGTGGCCCCTGGTCCCTCTGGGACAGTTCCTCCCTGTCCCTTAGCCAGCTGGCCCTGGTCCTTTAGGACACAGTTCCGTGTCACTTCCTCTGGGAAGTGTCCCCACCCTGTCAGATTAGGTGTCCCACCTCGGGGGGCCACTCGTGTCCCCTTCTTTGTGACGACCCAGGGCTCAGACCTACCCTCCCGACCCCGCCTGTCTTCTCCTTCCTCCATCCTCATCCTCATCCTCAGCGCCATCTCTGCCCCCCCCACCCCCCACCCCACCAGGTCGTCACTTCCTCGGCCATTCTAGTTAGGGGTCCGTGCACACACCTGGACACTGCCTTGGGGAGCCCCTCCGGGCTCTCCCGGGAGTGCACCAGCCAGTGTGTCGTCAGGCCATGTCCACAGGACTCTCATCGGGCATTTCGGGGTCACAGGGGACAACACGGAGCAGCCACCCCGCCCGGCTCACCGACGCACAGGCTGGTGGGTGTGGGGAGAGCAGCGTCCTTACAGCCTCCTGTCCTGCAGGACGGGTCCCTGCATCACCTGGCAGGCTCGCTCCCCGGTGTCATCACAAAGCCCTCTGACAAATTAAAGGACACCATTTGCAGGGACGCCCCAGTCAGCAGGCAGTGCCTCTCACTGCTGTTAGATATCCTAAGTGACAACTGCGTCCTGCAGCACGTCACACACAGGGACTGAATTCCAGGTCCTTGGGGCCATTGGGATTAACTGACTGAGAGCAGACGTTGGGTTAGCCAAGCGGGGACGAGGGGCAGGGTGGCCTGTACCCCACAGCTCCGCGCCTCCTGCCCCTGCCGGCCGCACTGTGGAGCCACGAGCCCTCCTGTGCGTGCCCAGGGACGACCCAAGGACGATCCAGGGACGATCCAGGGACGACCCAGGGCCGATCCAGGGCCGACCGTGCTCTCCTGGGGTCCGGAGGCTTTAAAAACAAACACAAATCCAAGTGCAGCAGCTCAGGACGGCTGGGTCAGACCAGCCATGTCACTTAGGGGAAAGGCTTTGGGTCGTACAGTCTTACCCACCTTGGTGACTGGGGTCAACCTCATGGGCAATCAAGCAATTATCAATCCATCAACCAACATCAGGGTGAGGGGGCAGGCTCAAGGGGACGGGGGAGTCTCAGGGGGACAGGGGAGGCTCCCACCGCCCACCCTGGCCCTGCTGTCCCGCCGCTCCCCCCCCCCCCCCCCCCCCCCCCCCCCCCCCCCCCCCCCCCCCCCCCCCCCCCCCCCCCCCCCCCCCCCCCCCCCCCCCCCCCGGCCCCTGCCGTTCCCCCCCCCCGCCCCCCGCCGACCCCCAGGCCTCTGCTGCTCAGCGCCAGCGCTCGCGGGCCGGGCCTCCCCGCTAAGGACCGGGAATTAGCGAACAGCTCCGTGGCCGGCCGCCGCCCAAGCGCACATCTGCTGAGCGGTGAGACAGCAAACTCCCTGCTGTGCGGGGAGCAACAGAGGACAGGCGCTTAGGAAGGAAACTCGGAGACGGGGCGACCTCTGGGGAGCCCCGAGCGGGAAGCCAGTTCTCGAGGGGCCAGAAGAAGGACGGCGGCCACTGCTAGGCCACGTCAGCGTCCCGTCACCGCACCAGCTCCGTCTGGGACGCCATGAAAACGGGCTGCCTGGCAGGTGGGGCCCGTGGTCCCCGACCATCAAGCACCCGTGTCCCCACACCCGTCACCCGCCTGCCTTCTCCACGGTCTTCCACATCCCCGCCCTTCCCTCTGCACCCCGTCTGAGTCCCAAGGGAGAGCTCGGGGGGTGGACGGGCCCCACTGCCCCGCGGAAGTGGAGGTGACCGAGGAGGCCCAAGTGGAGGCCCAGGAAGGCTGCACCCCCAGGAACACCCGGCCCAGGTGAAAGGGGGCCCAGGACACCATCTGTCCGACGGCGGGAGGGTCTGCCTCCACGTGTCTGTGTCAGCACGCCGACCCATGAGGCCGAGTTCCCTGGGGAGTCCCCCAGACCCTGGCCTACGCGTCCAAGCGTCCCCCCAGGCCGCGGCCTCGTTCTGCAGCAAATGCCGTCACCACGCGTCACCCTGCTGAGCCCTGTTCTTCGCCACCTATGTGGCAGCTCCCTGAGCGCGGGCAGCGCGTGGCTGGGCTCAGACCTGTGCTCTGCGCAGAGTGTGGTGACAGGAACGAGTGGGTGACGGCCACATCCCAGCCGGCCCGGACACTCAGGACGCCGTGGACCGTGGGGCGGCCCTCGCCTGCACCGGCCTCTGTCTCACGGGCGCGTGGACCTGCAGCCTGCTCACGAATTGCGATGGATCCGTCTGGAAGGTCTTCCTGTTTATAATTTGGGCACGCTCAGCGCAGTACTGATCGTGGTGACGATGACACCCAGGGGTGGCGCTCTGAGCACCTGCGCAGGGCTACCATACCCAGCCTTGGGGAGGGGGGTGTCTGTTACTGCCCCACCCTCGGCCCCGCCAGCACTTGGTGGACAGCCAGCTGTGCTGTCACCATGTCACCATCTGAAAGACCTCAACGCCACCAGACGGCCGTCAGGGGCCTCGGTGGGAACATCACGAGCCGGCACGCGCAGGGGCCTGCTGCAGACGCAGGCGAGCTCCTGCTCAGAGAGATGCTTCCTTAGGGTGGGCGCGAACACACAGCCAAGTAGTTATTTTCCTGCTTGTGACGCTTTTTCAGATCTTGTCATAAACACGTTGCACGCAGCGCGCGGAAATAGCGAAAGCCCTCGTGTCATGCAGAAGCAAGCCCTGACCCCCCACTCATTGGGACCATGTGCAAGCTGGCACAGAACTCTCCACCGCGTCCACCTACCCTTGGGGTCCGAGGACACCGGCCCCGCGCCTGCACCCCACGCCACACTGGTGACCCCGCCAAGGGGACTCTGCCCAAAGGCCAGGCGTTCCCCACCTGGCTGCACAGGGCCCGGTTGGCACGTGGACGGAACACGGCTCTTGCAGACCGCGTCCTGGACCGGATTCGCGGCTTCCTCGCGCGCCCATGAGGAGGAGGGCGTCGGCAGGCCCTTTGTCGGGGCCACTAGCAGAAGGAGGACTTGGCCACCTGGGAAACGGAGCCAGCGATACGTGATGACGGCAGACACGTCAGCCAGGACATCGGTGCGCTCCCCGGCGCCACGTGATGACGTCGACACGTCAGCAGGACATCAGTGCGCTCCCCGGCGCCACGTGATGACGTCAGACATGTTAGCCAGGACATCGGTGCGCTCCCCGGCGCCACGTGATGACGTCAGACACGTCAGCTAGGACATCGGTGCGCTCCACGGCGGTTCTCTGCTCTCCAATCTGAACATACAGCCGTGGAGTTCCGCTGTGCTGCAGGCAGAGCCCGGGAGACCGCGGCGAGGACCCCTGCGGACTCGGTCCCGAGGCTCCAGCAGCGAGGACCCCTGAGGACTCGGTCCCGGGGCCCCACACTGACGAGAAAACTACGGTTCGTCGGGGTGACGCGATGCGGGCGCATTTGATACGAGTTTCACGTTAGGGCCAAGTCCTCGTAGTAAGACGCCTGCGGGGCGGGCGTGAGCTCGGATGGGTGCGGGGCACACGTCAGAACTGCGTCCTGCCCTAGAGACGATGTAGCAGTCAATAATGTACGCCGTGCTTGTCAACATTTACAAATATTTCCATGCTTATACTTAGAGTAGCTCAAGTGCAGCATTTTGCAACAAGTGGATATTGAATGACAAAACGCCTTCAATGGGGCAGTTCGGGCTTTCTCTTTGCGGCTCACCAGGAGTGAGATTGCAGAAAGGCCTGAGCCTTTGCAAAGCTTCTTTGTAAATCAATGTGAGTGTCCTACAATGGCCTTGAACCCTTTTGTAGACAAATCCTCTGAATTTTTGGTTGCATCAAAATAATTCAATGACTAGAGCAACAATGACAGAAAGCTTCAGCTTTGGGGGCTTTTAGAAAATGATAATTATTGAAAAGAAAGCTTGCAAACAAAACGACAAGCAATGTTTCCCTAGACAAGCCGGGGAGGGAGGGAACAAGTGGAACAATGTGAGTCCTGACAGCGGATAAGATTTAATTTGGAAATTATGTAATTATGCTCTGGAATAACTCAACTCGTAGAACACAACCCTTTAATGAAGCCCTATTTTTAATTAAACAAATTTATATCCTGCACTGGAATGCAACAAAATTAAAAGATCTATAAGTCTGCTTCATCTGAATTTGGAGAAACATTCAAGAAAATCACATATGGAAATGACTTCCAATGACTTCAAAAAATAGACAACTTATCTGTCTGATGAGTTGTATCCTGTAAGAGTATTTGTCAAACAAAGGTTTTCAGAATGGAAGCAAGAAGCCAGCCTCTGTCGGCGCACTTGGGTGAAATATTTACATATTTCACTGTGGAAAAAAAAGATCCCCGAGAGCATCTCCTGTCTAGCACCGAATTTGCTCTGAGCTTACCCCTGCACCTGCAGAGAGAAAATTGTCTCAATTAAAACTGTTACGGTCTATCAGAGAGGGGTCTGTTTCAGGTGCCAACACGTGGGATGGATTAATAACGAAATGCAACTTTCGGAGAGGACACGGGCGATTTTCTGGGCAAAAGAAGATTTCGACGTTAAGAGTCTATTGAAAAATAATTATGCTTCATAAAAACCTGAATGGGGCTACCAATAGCTTCAAACCCACTTATCCCTCAAACAGGTACTGGGAGCAAATAGAACCTTTTAGTGCCATCTCACTCTTAAGTGTGTCCTAGTTGGAGGGTCAGGTCGAATGCTCAGCCTTTTCCAACCTCGGAAGAGGCCCCCACTACAGTGATGTGATAACTGGGGGACAGGCTCCCCCCTCAGATTCTCAGGTCTGGCCCTCTGGTCTGAGCAAGCAGGAGTCGAGTTTGAGTCCCCTCCCCCAGGCGCGGAGCCCGGGACCCTGCCGTGGCAGCCCTGAGGAGACTCTGACCTTGGTTGTCAAAGCGGCTGCCACTGTGTGCTGATCCACAGACTGATTAACTGCCAGGGACGCCAGGACGGAGCATGAGGGCTGGGAGCAGGGGCAGCGGGGAGCAGGCAGAGGCAGGAGGCAGGGGCCCCCAGTTTACGGGGTCACAAGCGCTGCACACCCAGGCCCCAGGCCCCCCGGACGCCGGCCCGCGCTCCTGACCAGGGACCGTCTCTGGTTCCCTGCCCACCGGTCCCGGGCACGGGGCCGGCCTGGGGGTGGAGGCGGCCTGTGCCCGCAATCACCCACCACCAGGTTCTCGCCTGTGATGCAACGCCGGGGAAATGCCAGCCCCTGGCCCGGTGCTTTATTCATTTGAAGAGAAAGGAAAGCACCTCGGATTGTGAGCGGGACCAAGTCGGGCTGATGGTGAGGGCTGCCCGGAGGCCCATTGAGAGAGCGGGCCTGGTCAGCCCCCGGCGGGGGGTGGGGGTGGGGGGGTCTGCAGCCCCGTTTGGTTGCCCGTGCTGACAGGGCTCCTCCCAATGGAGCCCTGGTTAAGCGCCCTGTGATCTGGGGGTATCTCAGGCTGGAGCAGCCCTCAGGGGGGCCCTCAGGGCTACTCCTAAGGGGCTCACCCCCTTCTCCCCAGCAGTGCCTGGATTTTGCTGCCCACCTTCCACTCTCCTCTTTAGGGAGAGCACAACCCCACGTCCTTCCGGAAGTTCCACCCTCTTCTCCCCTGGGGGTCGGGGCCTGGACTGGCTCCAGCCAATCAGCTCTTCCCATCTCCCTGGCCGTGATGGACTTCACAGGCTGCAGAAGACGGAAGCCACACTGAGGCGAGTGACCCTCTGGCCATCTTCCTGGAAGGGTGTGAAGGAGATCAGACTCCAGTCTCTCATAGGGGACAGGGCACAGGAAGGGCACAGGCCTGGGGACTAGTGGGTTGACAGTCCTCTTGCAGCGACAAGGGGAAAATCAGCCTCCGAATGAACCCCCCAAAAGCAGTGAGGAGAGCCCAAGAGGAGTCAGGCGTGGGAGGCTGTTATGGGCTGAACTGTGTCCCCCAAAGTTCATGCCCACCTGCACCTCAGAAGGTGAGGTCATTGCAGATGTGATTAGTTAAGTGAAGTCACCCAGGATCAGGGTGGGCCCTGAGCCCAAGGGGACACACAAGGACACATGGAGGAAGCTGATGGGACAACAGAGACAGAGATTGGAGTGATGTGTCCACGAGCCCAGCACTGCTGGAAGCCACCAGAAGCCAGGAGAGACAGGGGGGACCCTCCCCTGGAGCCTCCAGGGGGAGCACGACCCTGCGACACCTGATTTCAGACAAGGTCAGGCTTCCAGCTCCTGGAACTGTGTGACAATAAACACGTGTCACCTTGTCAGAGCCTTGCAGGTGCTTCGTCCCCGCAGTCCCGGGGGACGGGCTGGCGTGTGTCGCTGAGTTGCTGCATGTCAGGGCTGTGACACCTGTGGGCCGTGGGGTCAGGACAGCTCGTAAATGCTCTGCTGGGTTGGAAACGAGGTTTCAGTGATTTGTGACCAGAGGACAGCTAGTTGTCCCAGTCTCCAAAATCAGGGAAGACAGACACACACTCCAGCCACACAACGAGCTCGGAGCCAGAGACCCCGCCCCGCGGGCACCTCAGGACCCCAAGAGACGACCAGAGAAGACCATGCATTGGGGTGCTCCGTGCCACAGGACGCAGACACAGGACGCAGGACACAGGACGCAGACGCAGGATGCAGGACGCAGACACAGGACGCAGGACGCAGACGCAGGATGCAGGACGCAGACACAGGACGCAGGACGCAGACACAGGACGCAGGACGCAGACACAGGACGCAGGCCGCAGGCCGCAGACATAGGACGCAGGCCGCAGACAGGACACAGGACGCAGACATAGGACGCAGGATGCAGGACGCAGACACAGGACGCAGGGCACAGACACAGGACGCAGGACGCAGACACAGGATGCAGACACGGGACGCAGGACGCAGACACAGGACGCAGGACACAGGATGCAGGATGCAGGACGCAGGACACAGGACGCAGGATGCAGGACGCAGACATAGGATGCAGGACACAGGACACAGAAACAGGACACAGGATGCAGGACACAGGACACAGAAATAGGACGCAGGACACAGGACGCAGGACACAGGAAGTCACGGACGGCTCGAGCCTCCAGCCGGTTTGCTCACCGACTGCCACACACGGCGGGGCAGTGTTGGCCATGAGACACGTTGGCGCCTCGTCTTATCGCAGGGGGGCAAATGCACGGTCCCTGGGGGGCACCTCCACGCGCCATGCACGCCTGCAGCCCGCGTTGCTACCGTTCGTCAACACGCAGCCCCCAGCGACGGAGAAGCCACGCACCTCCCCGTCTCCCCGACGGCACGGCCGGGGCCGGCGGCCGCTTCTCAGAGCAGGAAGGCGGGCGGGCTGCTGCTCGGGGAGCCGACGCGCCAGAACCTGGATGGTGCGTTCTCAGACCCGGCCGTTCCGACCACCTGACCAGACGCACGTTAGCCGCGTCTCACCTCAGGAGGCGATGGGCTTCGGGTGGTCACCCACCTGTCCCGAGGTGACACGACTGTGCAGGGCTTGACGCAGCCCTGGCTGCTTCTCAAACACACGCCTGTGGGTTTTGACTTTTAAACCGGATCACGCTCCGTCCCTAGAGGTGTCCAGAGCAAAGAGGGTGCTGGCGCCCCCCCTTCTTGTGCCCATCAGGCGGGCGGGGCCAGCTGTCATGTCCGACGTCTCCGTCTGGGCTTTGCCCCCACGGACACACGTGCCCACCACGGCTGGACCTGGGGGGCAGGACGGAAGGTGCAGGCGGGTGCGGAGCCGCGTACCGACACACCTGCCCCGGAGGGAGCAGCCCGGACGGCCGGGGAGCGACCGGGGAGCGACCCGTCCCCTGTCCCTTCCCTCGGTAGCCCCTTCAAGACGGGCTGGAGGCATTTGTCACTGGAGGTGGGGGTGACAGACCCCATCCTGCTGCGGACGTGCCTCATGCCCCCATCCGCGTGCTGCTGGCCCCGGGCCCGCCTTTCGCCGCCCGCAGCGGGCCCCTCATGGGGAGAGACCACCGGCCGAGCTGCCGGGCCTCCGCAGGGCACCCCACCCCTCCTTCTGGGGACGGGGGCGCCCTGTCCAGGCCAACACCCACCCAGGCTGGCCTTGGCGTGCCGAGCGCGTCCCTGTCACGGGCAGAGCAGCTGCCGAAGGCAGTGGGAGCCCGGGGGCTCCGCGTGGCCTTCCCCGAGGCCGTGGCCCCTGTCCATTCAGGACACGCCTCAGGCAGAACGAGGGGCGCTGGGCGGTCACCCCGAGCACGTGAGTGCGTCTCATCCCCCAGCCTGGGAATGGGGTCTGCTGTGGCACGGGGGTCCCGACAGGAGGAGCTGGTCCCCAACTCCCCAGGGTGCCGCGTGCATCGCTAGGAGACAGGTCACCGGGCGCTGAAGACGGAGGAGAAGCGGGAGATGGAGGCGGGAGGGATGGGGCGGGCCCAGGGGTCGCCTGGGGCTGGGAGCGAAGGGACCTGTGGAAGGGACACTCGGGCGTCAGCAGAAAGCAGCACTCGGGGGAGGGTCCCTGAGAACCCGCCGAACGGAAGCAGCTGTGCAGGGGGGCAGGCCCTTCCTGGGACCGGAAACGTCACCGACCGCTGTCCCCCACCCCCGGGGTCCCGGCCTGGGGGCTGGTGTGCCGACGGAACGCCCCGGGCCGCGTGGGGGACACTCAGAGCGGCGGCGTGTGGCCCGGCGGGAGAGGCCGCCTGGCGCGGTGTACAGCCGGGGGGCAGGACGATGGACCCGGGGCGGTGCGGACAGACACCTGGGGTGCTCTGACAGTAAGACGGGGGGCGGCCCCGAGGAGAGGGGGCAGGGCCGGGGACGCGGACCGGAGAGGGGGCAGGCTCCAGGAGGAGGGGCCCGCAGTGCGGAGCGCTCCGGTGACGCCAGGTGGGTCCCTGCATTCGGCTGCGGGACCCTCGGGCAGGTGTTTGCGGCGGGGGGCTGGCGCGGACCCGATGCCCGGCCGGTCACTGCTGACCGGGAGCGGAAGGCGTCCCTGGCCCCCACCCGCCCCCCGACGCCTGGCACACCCCGCCCGTGTGCGAGCCCCCCGTCTGAGAGCCGTCGGCCCGAGGCCCGCCAGTGTGCGAGCACGTACGTCCGCGACGTCACCGAGCAGGTGCCGGGGTCACCCAGGAGCCCCACGCTTCGCATCTGCGTGCTCCTTGCCGGCGGGCCGGTCGGCAGCGGGGGGCCCCCAGCGCTGTGCCCCCCAGCCGTGGGGCCGGCGTCCGGAGCGGGGCCGACAGCCCGGGCCACACACCCGGCAAAGGACCGCGATCGGGCCCTGCTGGACGTCGGCCGTAAGAGCGCAAGCACCCCCGTTACAACACGGGCAAAAGGTGGGTGCAGACGCCCCCAGAGGGGACGCGCGGAGTGGGAAGACGCTCCCCATCGTCATCAGAGGCGCAAACAGACGACGAGGGGACGCCCGCGGGCGCCGGGACCACGTGCAGCGGCAGGACTGTCACTCACGGCCGTGGGGACACTCGTGCTGCGGCCCCTCCGGAGGGCAGCCCGGAGGCTTCCGGTAAAGGTAGACGCGTCCTGGCCACCACCCCGGCCAGCAGGCGCCTCTGCAGGGTCGCCACGGCCGAGCTGCAAACCGCCGACCCGAAACGCGCCCCGAGGCGCCGGCAGCGGCCACACTCAGCCCCTCCGGCACGCCCAGCGGCGGGGTGAGGGGTCGCGGTGCACCCGACAGTGCGACGGTCCTCAACGAGCCATCGGCCGTGCAAAGGCTTGGAGGACGCGTAAATGCGTGTCACCAAGTGCACAAAGGCGACCCGAGAGGCCGCGCAGTGTGGGTCCAGCTGCGCGACGCTCCGGAAGAGGCACATCCGCGGGCACGGCGAGCGGATCGCGGCTGGGGCAGGGCCAGGTGGGAGCAGGGAGCGCAGGGGACGTCTAGGGCCCGGAAAGGACTCGGGTGACCCCCACGTCGCCGTACCTGTCCCCCACCAAGAGCGAGCCCGCGTGTCCCCCGTGGGCCCTGGGCGGTCACGGCGTGTCCACACGGGGCCGTCCCCCGTGACGACGGTCCCACCTGCCGGGGGGCTGCGGGGCGGGGAGGCTCCGCGCCCCCTGCTCAGCCGCTCTGCGAACCCACAGTTACTCGGGGGGATAAATCCCACGGCCACAGGGGAAGGGCCCCCGCACGTGTGCAGACGGCTGGGCGGGCATCGGCGGCGCCGGGGCCCGGGCACAGCCCACGGCCGGAGGCAGCACCCTTGGGGGACACGCCTGAGGTCGGTCAGTGAGGTTGGAAGGTCCCCCAGTCCTTGCTTCCGGACGGCTGTGAGACCCTCCCCCCCCCGCCCCCCGCCTGTGTGACCGTGACGACGCGTGCGCTAACGCAGGGGCTCTCACCGCTGTGCCGTGTGGTGACCGACCGTAAGTCCACCTGTGGGACTCCCCTAACCCTGGGAGTCCTCTCAAACTCATTCCAAGGCCCCCCCCAAATACAGCTGGACTTCCAAAAACATAAATGCAGACCTCTTTGTGGGGGTGCCCATGTGGCCCCCGATGGGCGCTTGGAATGTGGGAGCTGTCCCTGGTGGAAGCCCAGGCATCCCCTCCCTGCCCCCAAACCCGCTTCCCCCGGGGATGCCCCAGGGCCTCCTGCTGTCCCCTGCCTTCGCTAGAGCAGAGGAGAGCTAAGTCTGGAGTTGGGGGTGGGGGTGCCTCTTCCAGGAAGCCCTCCAGGCGTGCGCCTGGCCACGGCACAGCCCCCCAGCCCTGCAGACATGGAGGAAGAGACGGGGAGCAGGGGCCTGAGACTCCTTGCTGAAACCTCCCCGTGGGGACAAGTGGGACTGCTACAAGGTGGGGTTGACGGTTCCCCCTTTCGCTCGGGCCGCACCCCGGCCGTGCTCCACCCAGGCGGGCGCCCCACTTCACCCGGGATCCCCGCCACTTGCCTAGCAGCAGCTCGTGCACACGAGGCCCCTGGCCGTCCCTGTCAGGTGACCCGATGGCTTAAAACAGCATCTGCCGAGCGATCCCGTCAGGCCTGCTCCGCGCCCACCCGCACGTCACCTCCCAGGGGCCAGCGTGAACAGGACGTCCAGGCGAGCGGCTTCTCCACCCGCGTTTCGGGTCAGTGTCTCCGCAAAGGTCACCAGAAGGTCGGCCCCCACCGCCCTGGTGGCCCAGGGCCACGTGCGCCGCCCTCCCAGCACGCGGGGCTGTTGCTACTCGCTGTCACGTGCGAGGCCGCGGCCGTGAGCCATCTGGACACTCGGTGCTCCGTCCTCTGGGGACAATGCCGCTTGGCCACCGATCCAGAGGTTTCTATGCCACGGGGGGGCACAGTCCCTTCTCCTGGGGACGGAAGGTCACCGAACGCACCTGGAGACCGACCGGGCAGACAAGTGTGAGCAAATGGGGCCGCGACGCCACCAGCTGCCGGATCCGGTGACCACGGGGGCGGGGGCGTCCGGGGCGACGCCACGTGCAAGCCCCAGGCCTGGCCTTTTGTGCGCCGCGTCCCGGTCCCCGCCGGGGCCTCGGCTCAGGTGCTGGCCCCGCGAGGGCAGGCCGGTCTCAGGGGGCCCTTTGTACCTGCCCGGGGCCAAGCCCGGTTCCCACAAAACACCTGCTGCCCAGTCGGCTCGTGGGGCTGCCGGGCTGCCCAGGGGGACGGCCGCCCCTTTGGGACCCACACTGACAGCCTCTTTGTCCCGAAGAAATTCTGCCCCTTGGGGGAACGGAATTGAATGCCTTGTTTCCAGGGCCTGGGCGTTCCGGAATTCTCTGGGGGAGAACAGTGTGCCCATCGGGGGCCCAGGGCTCAGGGGGCCCCTCCTCACGTAGGACAAGGCCAGGCTGTGGCTCCGCGGCCCCTCCTTCCAGTGGGGGTGAGTCCCTGGGCCTGCCGACGGGACAGTGTCCTCCCGATCTGGGGACCAGGGCGGCCCCCAGCCCGCACACGTCACCCTGAGCTTGTCCCGAGAGCCCAGATGGCCAGGTAGAATGGGGGGCGCTGCCTGACACACACGCCTGCCCCCCTCCACTCCTCCTCACGCGCACGAAGGTGCTCACAGGGCTCCACCTGGCCTCCCCGGGGTTGACGGTGACATCCGGCCCAGGGCACATCTCTATCAGCAGCCACCTCGCCTGACAGTGACCGGATGGACAGGAACAGACCTGAAATCGCCCCATTCGCTGTGGGGGATCAGGTGGCTGGTACCTTTGTGGGGGCAGGAGGTAGGAGGTGGGGTGGGGGGGGCGGGCGTCCCGGCAGCCACGTCCGGGGGCGACACCGAGTCACAGGCGGGCTTCGTATTGGTCCCCGGGGACGGGAGGGAGGCAGTGACCGCAGAGGCTGCACTCACAGCCCTCGGTCCCCCCACCCCCACTTCTATGTTCAGACGGGGGGCTCGGGAGCCTCACAGCTGCCCTGGGGCTCCCTCCGCCCACCTGCCTGTCACAGCGCGAGTCCCAAAGCTGTCCCCACGCCAGCCCCGCAGCCCCGGCTAAGAGATCGCCCCCGCCCCCGCCCCCGCCCCTGTGCCGGACGCAGCAAACACAGACCCTGCTGAAAACCATGGGGGTGACCGAAGTGTCACAGCAGTCACTGGAGTTTGTTAGATTTGCATCCAGGTGACAGACCGGCAGGCGGGCGTGGAAAGGGAATCCCTGAGCCGAGAAGTGAGCCTCGCGGACCGCCAGGCGCCGGCACGGCTGCTGCCTTTCACGTGTCACCCGGCCGTGTGCCACCTGCTCGGTCACGTGTGACCTCCCAGGGGAAGGGGAGGCAAGCACCTGTGGGCGTGACGACGCTGACCGGGTGGGGGCCGTGTGTCCCCGCGCGTCGGTCCCTGGGTGTCAGCCGTGTGCGGACGGCGCCCTCTGTCCTGCTCTCGGAAATGGATACTCGGTCCCCAAGTCACACTGCCCGGCCCACACCCGGGGACACAGACGTCACTACTGAATCGATAAAGGCTGCCTGCAAAGTTTCCATAAGTGATCCGCCTCCTGGGGTGACGCGCCGTGATTTTATTTACAAACACTGTGATTCTATTAAGCAGCCCCAGAACTTTATTAGCTGAAACGAGGTTCGCCTGTGCATGTCACCGCGAATCTCCCCGGGGTCTAGCTCACGCTGGAGCACGGCCAGCCTCTCATCCACAGGACTCCACGGCCACCTGCTCTAAGGGCACAACAGGGGCCCAGGACGGCGGCTCTCCATGCCCCCGATTTGGGGTGCAGCACGCACGCGCACACACGCACACGGTCCCAGCACCCCCTGGGGCGCCCCCGGGGGCACCGATGAGAATGCGCATGCACAGGTGCCCCCAGGGAGAGGCGAGCCACCTCAGGGGCTGTGCTTTGTCCTCTGGGGCCTGCAGAGGGACACCTGGCTTCTCGGGCCCCCAGGCCAGCTCTGCGCTCATCTGGCTTGTTGGGGGTGAGGTCTGCGGGCTTAGACACCCCCAAGAGAAGAGGGGAGCCCTTGGGGCATCCCCCCTCTCCCTGTCTGGGGACCTAGCACCCGCTCTGGGAAGGGGGACCCCAGGACTGGCCGAGGGGCTGAGGGGACCTGGCGGATTCTGGAGGTCGGGAAAGGGGGCCGGGCAGCCCAGAGTCCCGCGGTGAGGCCGGCTCACACACCGGGGCTCCTTCTCGGCGTAACCCTGGGCCAGTTCAAGGTGCAACCGCGTTTCACGGGCTCCCCCTCACCCACGTCCTCTGAGCCTGGGACCCCGGCCGGGCCGCATGCACCACGGACACACGGACACACGGGCCTGGCCCAGCCCCGGGAGGGCAGCTGGGAAGCCCAGCGGTGACCCGATCACACGCCTTCGGGGGCCTGGATGAAGCGCTGGTCGTCCCCACGAGGGTCCCCAAGGTGACAGCTGCCTCTGCGCTCCTCATGGACGCCCTTCATCCTCGGGGGACGCCCTTGGCCCGCCCCTCCAGGCCGGTGGACTCCCGTGGGCAGAGTGCCCGCCCAGTGCGGCCAGCGCTGTGGACGCTCCAAGGCCCTGTGGCCCCTGCGGAAACCCAGTCGCTGAGCCCCCACACGTCCTGGACGCGTGGCCCCGGGCTTCGCAGACACGAGCAGCAGCTCCGCCGTGCAGAAGGCCGGCCTGCGGCCCCGAGCAGCGGTCACAGGCCCACGGGACGCCGGGCCCGCAGGGTCAGTGCGGGATGTCCCTACGGCGCGGAATTGTCGTTGGCATCGTATCTGCTCGGGCCGGCGACGTGCAGGGCCTGCTCCCGGGGCTGGGGACAGAGCAGGGACCGGGCGTCCGGAGGCCCACACCCTCCTGGGGCTCACGGTTCGGTGCGGTGGCCACCCTTTGCGTCGCCTACGGTGCCTGTGGGGTGAAGCGGGGTGCGTTCCCTAAAACCTGATCCTGGGGAGTCTCAGCGGCTATTGCCCAGACGACACTGCACGTGGCCCGTGGCCCGGCTCGGGGGTTTGGGCCGGTTTTTCCGACACCCAGTGAGACCGTGCTCGGGTGTCCTCAGGCCCTGCCCACCGGGTCAGCGCGGGAGAGGGCCTGGGGTGCAGGCCACAGTTTTTTTTTGGGGGGGGTGCCCGCGCCCCACTCTGTGTCAGGAGGTGAGGCCACCCAGGACACATCCGTGCGCAGGGCCCCTGGGATTGGGGGCCGGTGAGCCCCTGCCTCTCCTGAAGATGCCAGAGCTGGGTCTCCCCAGGTTGGGACCTGGGCCCGGGGGTCGCCCGCAGAGGCAGGTCAGCCGACAGCAGCAGGAGGCCCCGGGCACGCTGGGGACTCCGATGGCCGCAGCCTCCACTAGAGGGCTCAGGCACGTAGGCTGTCCCCAGCTCCGGCAGGAGGCGCGGCCACCCGGCCCGGCCTGGCCGTGCTCCCCCACGGGAGCTGGCGGGGGTCCCCGCCGGCCCGCAGCGCCTGGTCCCCAAAGGGGCTCGGCGCCGTGTGCACCCCTCAGGGCTGCCTGAATGCTCCTTCCTCTCTTTCCACTTTCCTTCCTTGAATTCCTGGGGGTGCTCGTCGCCCCGAGGGGCGCTTCTGGAACTCGCCACCTGTTTCGTGTCACTGCGGTGGGGGTGGCGGTGGAGGAAGCGCGGTCAGTGGAGCCGGCTGGGCACAGCCCGGAGCAGTGGGTGCCCCACGCCAGGCGCCCGCCCGCCCCCGTGCCCAGCGGCCAGGCGCCCTGCGAACCCTCCGAGGCCCACAGGCCCGTGCACTGGCGACATCACAGGGTGATCTGTCCACGGGTCCGAAATAACAGGAGCTTCCATCGCGATGGGGGACCCAGGGCGATTCCACAGGCGGCAGGATGGTGTCCCCCAGAGGGGCCCACGCTGCACCCCCAGGGCCTGTGCACCTGGGACTTTCTCCGGAGAGAGGGTCTCTGCAGAGGTGGCTAAGGTGAGGGACAGAAGAGACATAGGTCCTTCCGTCCGGTGCACAGACGCGTCGTGTGTGCCCGTATAATCGGGGGCCACAGGGAGGCTGGGCACTGAGGGAGGGGCCGCGTGACCCCCGCACGGCCGGCCCGAGGTGGGGGAGGGCCCCGGAGAGCAAAGGCCCAGCGGCAGGAAGGGGAAGAGGCAGGAGCAGCGCCTCCCCCAGCCCCCGATGGGGGGCCTGCCCACCCCCACATGGCCCACCCCCAGGGGCACGGGGGGGCACCGGGGGGCACGGGGGGGCACGGGGGGAGCACCGGGGGGCAGCGTGGCGGGGACCACGGGCCGCACGCGCCCAGGGCGGGTCTGGGCGTAATCCTGCACCGAAGCGCTGGGCACGTCCCTCCTAACTGCCCCCTGGACGACCTGCCGCCTTCTAGCAGGACAGCCGAGCCCTGGGAAGCGGGCGCTCAGGCCGCAGGACCGTCGGGAACGAGCCCAGCTCCCATCACCGCCGTCCGGTGGCGCGCGGATGCGGCGACACCGGGAGCGTTCCCGTCATCCCGGCTCGGCGTGGCCCGGGCACCGTGAAGCAGGCCGGCCTCTGCGTGTCCGCCAGGAAGCGATCCATCAGGAAGGGGGCGGCGCCCACGGCCAGGTCGACCCCCCAGCTAAGAGCGGTCGTCGTAGGAAGCGCCAACGAAAGCCAAGTTCACGGGGACACTCGTGAGCCTCAAGATGAGGCGGAAAACTCGCTACAAGGAGGCGCCGCTGAGCGTGAGGGGGAGGCGGGTGGTCGGCAGCAGCGGGGGGATGGGGGGCGTGGGGCGTAGGGGACCCCCTGCGTGGCTCCTGGGACCGCCCAGACCAGTGGTGACGATGACACATGGAGGGCTCAGCTCCCTCGGGAAAGGAGG
This sequence comes from Lyroderma lyra, assembly GCA_004026885.1. Lineage (NCBI taxonomy): Eukaryota > Metazoa > Chordata > Mammalia > Chiroptera > Megadermatidae > Lyroderma > Lyroderma lyra. Next base: position 590 of record PVJL010017067.1, on the reverse strand, counting down.
GTTGAAAGGCGCCACCAAGTCCCCCCCTCTCCACCGCCAGGACGCTTTTGTCCCAAGGGGGGAGGTCGTGGGGTGGGGCTCCGGGGGCTGTGGGAGGTGCTGCCTTGTTTTCGCAGCTGCTGACCGAGCCCCCGTGTGGGAACCCCTGTGGGTCTCGGTGGAGGGGAGGGCTTGGGGCGCAGAGCCAGGAGGGCGGCCTGACCCCCCGCCTGGGGCCTCTGCTGGTGGGGGCAGCGGGGAGGCTGCACGGAGCCCCCCGGGCGTGGGGGTGCGGGGAGCCGTCGGGGGGCCGTGTTCCAGCAAACGTGCGTTCACCAGGGAAGAGCCCGGAAGGCTGCGACCTGGGGGTGAGGGCAGACGGGACTGGACGAGCCCCTCCCACACCCCTGTCCCCCACCCAGCGAGGACGGGGGGTAGTCACAGCCACGGTGAGGCCATAAAACCTAACACCGGGCCATCAAACCCCCCGCAGACCAGATGAGGTGACCACCGTCCCCGACACCCACAGTGACCACCGTCCCCAACACCCACAGTGACCACTGTCCCCGACACCCAGTGACCACCGTCCCTGACACCCACAGTGACCACTG
>PVJL010017066.1:0-19245 GCA_004026885.1 Lyroderma lyra | reverse complement strand
GGTCGCCTTTGCAGCAGGCTGGGAACAGGAACTGCAGCCCTGTGTAGGTCTCCAGGGGGCTTAGAGCTGGGGTGTTATCTTTGCAGTTCAGAGTCCTCGCTCAGCCCTTCTACCACTCAAACGTTCCAGAGGCTGGCTCCCAAACTCCTTCTGTCCCCAGCTCCCCAGTCTCTCTCCCCTCCCCCAAACTGCGCAGCTCTGAATAGTCAGCAGGGATCGCGTCCCGCGTGGTCCGTCTCTCCTCCCTTCCCTCTCCCCGACTCGCCCCTTTCTCGCCAGCCTTCAGGTTTACTTGCGATTTGTGGATTTCTCAGCAGCCGGTTTGTCACTCAGGGTCCGCTTTCTTGGCTCCTGGTCGGCCGTTCAATTGTGTTTTCTGGGAGAGGCTTTAGGGACCTCCTCTCCAGTCGCCATCTTGTCTTCTCTCTCCCAGGTTCATTCTTTTGCATATGTTTTTCCAGTTTTCCCAGCACCACCTTTATTGTTAGACTTATTGGTGTGACATCTGTTAGCTAGGATTACGTAGGTTTCAGGCATACAATTCCACAGTACATTGTCAACTTGATGTATAATAAGTTCACCACCTAGTGTGAGTTCTTTTTCCATCACCTTATATTTAGCTTTCCCCCATCCTCTCTCACCCGCTCCCCTTTCTCCCCTCCGTACCCTACTCGTCCCCAAATAAACATTAAACTATTGATTGTGTCCATGGGTTATTTGTTTCTTCATTTCTTTTTTCTTTGCTTTCAGTTTTATATTCTGCATATGAGTGAAGTCAGACAGTTCTTTGTGTTTTTTTTTTTTTGTCTGGCTTATTTCACTAAGAAATTTGAATGTGTTAAATGGAGGATAACTGTATTTTCTTATCTTGGGTTCATTGAATATTTTTGCATCTGGATCTAAAATTTTAGCATTTTATCTCATCCTATCAATTGGGCAACAAAGAGGTCTTTTACTGAACCTGTATACCCTTCCCTTAAACTCAATTTCTTCTTTCAGCAGTGTCAATTGTCCCTTCAACTGGTCTAGCTGTCACCCTGTTAGATATTAATTTCCTTTTCAAACTTGACACTGACAAATTAAATGGTAAGACTATAGGGTTGCTGGGTCAGAAAGTTAGAACCTCCATATATGCTGATGCACATTTTCCTAAACAGCTAGATACCACTGCATGTGGCTGGCCTGCATGTTTGAGGGTCCTTGAATTATTGGCTTTTTAAATAGAGAGCTACAAACTTACTTTTGGCTAACACATGGCTGGATATTCTCCCCACAATTTGTTGGACCTTCTCACCCACAAGGCTCTACAAAATCTGTCCTCAGTCAGAACCCAACAATTACTCCTCCTCTTTATTGAATCATCCCTCATTAGACTATAAAACTGCCTTTCTCTCGACCCAGTCTCTCCTCTACCTGCCCCAGACCAATCTCTCACCAATTCCTGTACTGAGATCTTACAGTTCAAAAGAGCCCATTTCCCTAACATCACCTACCAACCCCTTTCCACTGCAATACACAATGGATTCATAGATGGTAGCTATTTTTCACTTGTGGGAAAAAGACACACAGAGTATTCTATTGTCTCCTCTCATTATGTTGTGGAATCTCACTCACTCCCACTTGGCATGATGTCTCAAAAGGCTGAACTCATTGTCTTAACAAGAGTCTTCACTTTGGTAACTAATATTGAAGGAAATATATACACTGCTTTGAAATCTGCCTTTCACAAGTACATACCCATGCCTCTATCTGGCAAGAATGGGGTTTCCTCTTTACTAGAGGATCACCCATAACTATTGGTTCTCTAATTCACTGATTATTATTGGTGGCCCAGAGGCCCAAGACAGCACCTATTATACACTGCCGTGAGCATTAGACAGAATAGGACACTGTTAATTAGGGCAATAATTTTGTAAACAGGGAAGGCAGGGCTGTAGAATTTCACCTGGCCCCAGCCTGCCAGCTGCTCTTGCTCCCTCCCCTGAAGGTAACTTATGCTTCGGAGGAGCAGTCATCTCTCTTAACATTGGGGGTTAAATCTGAAGGCCTCTGCTTGCTTCTAAAAATGCTGATATGTCTTGCCCAAGGCTGAATTTCATTCCATCCTCCAATCCACCAACAATTCCTTTCATGTAGGCCATAAGCCTTTAACACTGTGGCTAAAACCCCTTTTTTGCTCCAATTTTTCCTCAAACCTACAAAAATATTACTCATGACTGTCCCAATTGCTACTTTGTCCCTCCCCCTAGAAAGATACATCTACCTACCTTTCCCATACACCAAGCTAGCGGACATGTACCCAGTCAGCATTAGCAAATTGATTTTACTCATATGCCCCCAAATAAAGAAATATTAAATATTTGCTTACTCTTGAAGATACCTTCAGAAGAATTTTCTAACACTTCAGAAAATTCCTCCACAGTAGTTGAGGCTTTAATTTAAGACATTATCCCAAATTTGGGATGCCAATTTCCTAATAATCAGACAATATGTTTCTGTTTCTAAGGTAAGTGAACAAGTAATATGTTCCTTACGTTTGAAATGGAACTTCCACATATTCTATTGACCCAAATCTTCCAACAAAGTAGAAAAGATAAATATTATTCTGATAACCTACCTTACTCAACTACCATTAGAATTTAAGAAACTTTGGACTCCTTTTCACTGATCTTTCTTATGCTTATTAATGCCACACTTAGGGCACCTACCTTCTTAAGTCCCTTTGAACTCATGTACTAAAGTAGAAAATTAGTTTCTATTAGGTGGCTTCTAATTTTCCACAAATTGAGAAACTATCTTCTTAATCTCAATTACACTCATCAACTATTATGAAAATTTGCAGAGAAGATCTTTCCCCAGCCTTACCGTGCAATTGTCTCTCTCCTGTTTATTTAGCCAGGGGGCAGAGTGCTTTTATTTATTTATTTATTTATTTTTATTGTTAGACTTATTGGGGTGACATCCGTTAGCAAGGATTACATAGGTTTCAGGCATACAATTCTACAGTGCATTGTCAACTTGATGTATAATCAGTTCACCACCTAATGTGACTTCTCTTTCCATCACCTTTTATTTAGCTTCCCCTCCTCTTCTCCCACCCCCTCCCCTTTCTCCCCTCCCTAACCCACTTGTCCCCAGATAAACATTAAACTATTGATTGTGTCCAAGGGTTATTTGTTTGTTCATTTCTTTTTTTCTTTGCTTTCAGTTTTATATTCCGCATATGAGTGAAGTCATACAGTTCTTTGTTTTTTTCTGTCTGGCTTATTTCACTAAGCATGATGATTTCCAGGTCCATCCATTTTGTCGCAAATGGCAATATTTCATCTTTTCTTATAGCTGAGTAATATTCCATTGTGTATAAGTACCACAGCTTCTTTATCCATTCATCTGTCACAGGGCACTTTGGTTGTTTCCATGTTTTGGCCACGGTGAACAGCGCTGCAATGAACATTGGGGTACATAAGTCTTTGCAGACAAAGGTTTTCAAGTTGTTTGGGTAGATCCCCAGAAGGGGGATTGCTGGGTCAAATGGTAGCTCCATTCCCAATTTTCTGAGGAACCTCCACGCTGCCTAAGGGAAGTAAAAGCAAAAATAAATGAATGGGACTATATCAAACTAAAAAGCTTCTGCACAGCAAAAGAAACCATCAACAAGGCAAAGAGACAGCCAACTGAATGGAAGAAAATATTTGCCAATAACGCATCAGATAAGGGTCTAATATCTAAAATATATAAAGAACTAATAAAACTTAACAACAACAAAAAACCAACCCAATTGAAAAGTGGGCAGAAGAACTAAACAGACACTTCTCCCACGAAGAAATACAAATGGTCAGCAGACATATGAAAAAATGCTCAACCTCATTAGCTGTCAGGGAAATGCAAATCAAAACCACCTCACACCTGTAAGAATGCCTATTATCAACAAGACAAGGAATAACAAGTGCTAGAGATGATGTGGAGAAAAAGGAACTCTGGTACACTGCTGGTGGGAGTGCAAAAGGGTGCTTTTAAAGAACCATCATCTTTCAAAAACTTCTCAGGCACTACAATCTAAATAACAAGGACCCTATATCTTCCACCTAACAGCAAACTGCATGGAATACAACCACAGATTCAAATTGGAAATAATACAATCTAGTATCTTTAAAACCTTGATTTACACTCACTCAAGTACAGGTCACAGGTTTTTGAACTCTCTGATTTTCATTTGTCCTGCATCCCAGAAGAGGAAACACCAAAATTGATAATAACACCAGATGAGTAACTGCCCACTTTCACACTCCAACTGTTCTATCTTCCCTTTTAATATGCCTTCCCCTATGCCAGTTTCAGTTACCCCTCTACACACTCCAGTATTACTGGCAGCCCTAGTGACCTCCCCATCATCTCTATTTTAAGCCACTTATCACTATCTGTGGGATGGCTATATTCGTGGTGATTTTGTCTACTCCTTGGACAAGATTATAGAGTGCTTTGTCCAGGAAACTGACCCCTCCACTTGGCTATCATAACTCCCCTACTGGACTTAGTTAGTCTCTTATACATGCTTGGGTATCTTACTTATTTAAAAAGCTATTCTATTTACAATCTATCAATTAGTCAATTTGACAGCAACTGTTCTCCCTTTCAATACTATCTGCTGGCTGTTTTCCTATTCCCAAAGCTGGGGATATATAAGCAGGAATGGGTCAATGTCTCTACCAATCTTGTCCAATGTACCCTTTATACTGTGATTCAGAATGCACTAGCAAGGCAAAACCTGCAGAGAAATGAACTCTATGTTATAAGCATCACAAAAACTTCTTTTACTTGACACCAACTTTGGTCTTTCTTGGAAGTTTTCACACTCAAATTGTCAACAACAACACCCAACATTTTTCTTCATGCATCATCAGCAGTTCTTCTGGGGCAACTTCAATTGGTGGGCTGAATGCAAGCCTTTGTAAACAGAGTTTTTTTATTCCCCCATCTGGCTTGATTAATATGTCAGCTGGAATAGCACTGTGACAGCCAAAGGTCAATAAAAAATTTTCTCTTACATTGCTTTCTGGATACTGCAGTAGCCCTTCCTCTTCTAAATTTGACTCTCCACACTTCTAATTATTGTCAAAAATGGCCCCACAAAAAATTAAATGATTTTCTTCCACAACTGGAATAAAATTGTAAGGCCCTCCTGTGAGATAAGAATACAGCCTTCCACATCAATCTTCATCAAGGATCCCTCTTCACTGAATTTATCAATCACACTACCCACCATCCTCTCACACACCCTCTCACTGCTGCCACTTTCGCAGCTCAAGATATTTAATTTCTTGGTACAATGTTTAAGAGGGGAGTAGAAAGACATGCTACTAAGGAGACTAGCCCCTTTCTTTAAGTCCATATAACTTTTGGGGAAATAATTCCTCTCCTTAATAGGCCTCTTCTTGATTTATGGATCAAAAGCTTATTTACTTTTATCCACAGGACAGAGGGGCATCTGCTTTCTTATGTACATTGTTCCTGATGTATCTGTGGCCTAGGACAAGAGCTTGATCCATTTTTCTTTCTGAGCTACTGTACACCCCGACAAGAAGACAGAGCCCCTTTTACCAGTACCCATCCCTGTTGGAGAAATAATTGAGATGCCTGGTGTGGGTACCAAGGGTACTTCTTTGAAACTTTAACTTTGGAGTTACAGTAGAGATCTTAACAAAGGCAGAGGCTTTTATCAGAACTAGGTTCAGGTAGGCTGCATTTTCCTGCAAGCCATAGCCTTCTTTTCAGGAGAGAGCATGAGATTATTCAAGAAATGTTACCCCTGCAAGCTGGGAACTGAGAACAACACACTGATGTCCAGCCAAAAGTTCACTGGCCCACCATGGAGACTGTGCCCACACTCAATTTCGGAGGAGGGCTGTCATTGCCAAGGTTTCCAGGCAGGGCAGGTTTTGGCAGTGGTACACCCAGTTGAAAAACCACATGCAGAGTCCACATAGGGGGACCATAAAAAAGTATATACACAATGGAATATTACTCAGCTATAAGAAAAGATGAAATATTGCCATTTGCAACAAAATGGATGGACCTGGAGATCAGTATGCTAAGTGAAATAAGCCAGACAGAAAAAACAAAGAACTGTACGACTTCACTCGTATGCGGAATATAAAACTGAAAGCAAAGAAAAAAAGAAATGAACAAACAAATAACCCATGGACACAATCAATAGTCTAATGTTTATTTGGGGATGAGAGGTTTAAGGAGGGGAGAAAGGGGAGGGGGTGGGAGAGGAGGGGGGAAGCTAAATAAAAGTGATGGAAAGAGAAGTCACATTAGGTGGTGAACTTATTTTACATCAAGTTGACAATGCACTGTAGAATTGTATGCCCCTATGCAATCCTTGCTAACAGATGTCACCCCAATAAGTCTAACAATAAAAATGAATTTAAAAACAAGCAAATAAACAAAAAAAAAACATGCCAGCCAGCAAGCAAGCTACTTTTTTGTGCACCTGGGACTATATATACGTATTCAAACAAAAATGGCATTTTGCTGCATCTGCCCAGTGGCAGTTGTTTGGGTTTTCATGGTTACATAAGGCAGTACATGTGCAGTAAATATCAGCCTCAGGAATTCTTCAGCTCTGGGCAAGGATTGAATATGTCAAGGTCAAGCTAGGGCAAGGGGGTTAGCTTTAATACTTTACAGTGGGCCTGGCTGTAATTGTTTACAGCAGAGTTGGCTTAACATTTTGGGGACTGACACTCCACCCCTACAGGGCCACCACACAGGACTTTACCACTAATGTATATCCTTGAGCCCACGGCCCACAACAACAATATAGGGTACAGCAAAAGACTACCAGGCTGCTAGCAATAATTGCTAGGATCATTAGTATCCACCGCCAGGTGGATCCTAAGGAGTTCCACTAGGATGTTAATGGGTCTTCCATGGAGAAGGCAATTGCTTGCACCTCTGCGTTTAACTCAGCCAAGGCTGTCTGAATGTGCTCAGCGTGACCTGGGTTATATACATAACAGTTCACATGTAAAAATAGCAGAGGTGTCACCTTGGGAGACTGTCAAGAAATCTAAAGTCATCGATTTTGCAGCACAACTTTACACATTTATGCTGTTTTATCTAATAACAGACTTAAGGCCTGTTTAGTAGCATTCAGGGCTTGAGCTCTGTGCACTATTAAAACTTTTACTTGTAATTTTACATCTATGACAGCAGCTCCAGGCAGAACTAGAGCAAAACAGTAGAACCACCAAGTGGCTCTACATTGGCTATGCCAGCGGTGATATACAGCATCCCAATTAGTAGGCAAATGAGGAAGGGTCGCCAGTACTCCACCAGCAATGTAAGGCCAGTCCAATTTGGAGGTAAATAAGGCTATCTGTAGTATCCATAAACCCAAAGGTATCCAGCCGAAAGGATATCTGTGGGATGAATGCCAGTATATCAAGCTCCATTCTACCAAGTATGAGGGGTCAACAGGTGGGTAATGTTTTGACACAAGTATGGGGGCTCCCAACCAGCAATTTGATTAGCAGCTGAGTGATGTTTTATACACAACAAGACTTGTTTTCATAGTTTCACATGTTACCCCACCATCTAACCCCACCCATGAGTCATTGCATATCCAAAAAGAGGGGGTTGATTATTATGATCCTTGTGGAGCAAATTGTCCATTGCCCAGTGGCAGCACCATTGGTCCCATTCAGTTGTTCCATGTATGTAACCACGTGAAGTTGTTTATGGAAGCTGGCTGAATCCATCATGGAAGTCCTTCAGCTCCCTACACGGGTATTTCTATTCATATCCAACAATGGGAAACATTATGCACCTGAGCAAAAGTATGTGTCCAGGATAGGATACCATTCCTGGGCGGTATGACAAAGCAGACAGTGAGATCCTTAACCTCAAGTAAAATACAGACAATGTGTCCATCTTGTGACAACAATGTGGCCGGTAAGGGCTTTACCCCTGGTGATGGAAAAGAAAGTGGCTAGAGGGCAAGGACAAATGTTCCTTTTAGTATAAGACCTCTGACCCTCACTGGTAGGGTCACCTGTACAGAGGCGGGCCAGCACCTCAACCATGGTTCAGGCTCTAACGTGTCCCAGCTTGTGATGTAGCCATGAACCTGGCTCTCCTGTGTGGGACAGGAACTGGCTTGCCCTCACTTGAGAAAGAACATCAGCAGCATCATTTCCAGGTGTCTTTAAAGGATTATATCCTGCTACAGGGTGAATGGTGGCCCCCTGTTGGAGACCCCGTTTATACAAGTTCTGCCAAGAGCCCTCTCCTACAAAGAATGGCACCCTATCACCCAATCTTGGGCTGCCCAGTGGGGGAGCCAGAATGTTAAACCTTTGCATATTGCTCACCTATCTGTACAGATGTGTATGGGGGCTGATTCATTCATCAGCACTAGCCACATAGCCTTCAATTCAGCCCATTGACTGGACTGTCCAGTGTCTGCATCATACCAGAATTTATCTGCAGAAGGCTGTATTGCACCAGCCACCCATGTAGGCAGTTGCTCCTGGCAGGAGCCATCTGTTTATCAGATATCTGCCAGGATAGGGGATTGCCCCTACACATAGAGGCTAGCCATAGATATTTCAACTTCCATTGTTGTGGATGGATCGTCCCCTTGAAATTCTGTAAGTCCTAGCAAGGCATGTAATTGATCTGATAAAGGGCTGGTTGAGAAGCGGGCCCACTGTTCCCAATAGGTCCCCTATTTGGTGCAGGTATGCGTGTGAGCTACCCCTCCCTATGATGTCCACAACCAAGACTGCAACCACCCCTCTACTGGATACCTTGATTGGATGGTTACAAGAGCAGTACCTATTGTGTCCTCACCAGCCAAAAGGGCAGCAGAAATAGCAGCTCGCTGTTTCTGTGTAAGGAAATAGCAGGCTTTCAACCCTTTCCACAATTGAGACCAAAAACCAATGGGTACTTTATGAGTCCCATACTTCTGCTACAAGCCTCATCCAAACCCATTGTCATCCTCCAACACTGTTAAAAGGAATAATAGGGTGGTGTCAACCACCCATAGTGTTTGGGGTTAAGCCACTGCATGCTTGCTGGCTCTAAATGACTGTTTTGTCTCTGGTGTCCAATCCCAAGTGGCTCCTTACCATATCAAAAGATGTTAAGTGGTTAAATGAGGAATAAACACCCTCCAATAACCTAACAAACCCAAATAGGACTGCAATTAATTTACTGTTGTTGGCTGGGGATATGCCTATATCTTATTTTTCACTACCTCTGGCATAACCTTAGTCATACCCACCCAGACAGCTCCCAAAAATTTGACAGCCAACTCAAGGCCCTTGGACCTCATCTTTGTTGATGGCCCACTCCTAGGTCTTGAGGGCATCTCATAGACTGGTGGCCACATTATATCATCAATATAATAGAAAAGATGCACCTCTGCTGGCTTCTGCCAGGTGGCCAAGTCCTGAACCACCAGTCCATGGCACAGGGTGGGACTGTACAGATATCCCTGGGGAAGCACCATGAAAGTCCATTGTCATCCCTCCCACGTGAAGGCAAACTGCTCTTGACTCTCTGGTGTTATATCTATGGAGAAAAAGGCATTTGCCAAATCCTGAACATAGTGATACTGTCTCAGTTCAGGGTGAGTTTGTCCATAAGATCTATAACTTTGGGCACTGCTGCACACAATGTGGGCATCACTTTGTTCTGCTCCTGATAGTCCACACTCATTTTCCAGGAGTCGTCAAGCTTTTTCACTGGCCATACAGGAGAATTGTAAAGGCTGTGTATTGAGCACATTATTTGCTCAGAATAGTACAACCAATCTCTTCATGCCCTCCTGGTAGCCGATATTGATTTGTATGCACACCACAGGTAGCTTGGGGCAATACAAAGGGGGCATAATGGAAATGTTCATGAACAATTGTCTTTGCCACTCATATACACTGGTGAAATTCTCCCATTATCATCAAAATTGCCAATCCTTGCAGCATATCCACTTCTAGAATATGTTCTGCAATAGGGGAGGCATAGACTTTATAGTCTTCTGGGGGCAATCACCCTGTGCTCAGGGTCACAACTGCTTGTTTAATCGTGTTATCCAGCCTCCATATCTCTTCACAGTGGCCTTAGGACAGCTTAAGCAATCCAGATTTTCATATAGCTAAGTGTTATTGGCTCCAGTGTCCACAAGGGCTAATACCTACTGCACATTATGGGGGAACCAGTAAATAACAAGTTTAAAATGTGGTCTCTGGTCTCCTGGGTCCTCCCTCAGTCAGGTACCTCAGCCAGACCTCTAGTCTGGGTAAAAATCAGTCTGTCGCAACTCTCAAATTGGGAGTGTAACAGCCAGAAGAGGAGGCATCTGCTGCTCAGGTTTCAGCTGCTTCCACAATGCCAGCAGCAATCGTGTAGGCTGATGTTCTATTTTCTCTGTGGCTACTCCCAGAGCTAATAGATCAAACCACATCTGCTTTTGGTTCACTCTTACTGCAGGCTGAATGCCACCCCTTTGATCCCCTCCATTCTTTGGGTATCCTTTAGGTGGGGGCCCCTTGGGACCCAGTAGCGACCTCACCTGGCTACCTTTTTTTTTTGCTTCACTTCCACATCCCCCAATCAAGCTAGAGCAGCTGTTATTTCATGCACCTGCTGATCTACATAGAAAGCTAAAAGAGCGACCACAGTTGTAAAAGTTCTGGGAGGCCCTGAAGCTAGGATGTGGTCCTCTATCCTAGTACTGAAAACTTCCTCATCTGAGCTACTAGCATGTCTGAAACATCACCTGTCGCATGCCCATCTCCCATATAATTTGCATTAGTTCCGAGTATGCGAACCAGTTGCTCACAGTCTCCAACATATCACTGGCATCTGCCCAAACAGTTCAGACCACTGCCATTAACCATTAATCAGGGAATGATTCCGTGCATCATGGTTAATATGGGCAATATTTTATAGACTTTGCCTCAAGGAGGGGCGTACCATAATGGAGACCAAGTGAAACATTTCATCAGAAGACAACTCTGTTCCTTCCACCTTCTCATCCCATAATCTCAATAGCCAGCCTGGGACCATATCCCCAGCCTTTGCCATACCTGTTCTGTAAATTCCCATAGTTTAGCAGGCAACTACACATCGTTGTCTTATGCTACTTGGCATGGATGGCCGCCTGCGAGTAATCGCCCAGCCCCACTGGCTTCTTCAGCTCAACCTTCCATTGCACTAAAGGGTGAACTGCTATATAGATATCAGGTGACCTGCCCTGGAGGGCTGTACAGACTTCTCCGAGCCCTGCAGCATATGTTCAGAAGCCACCAGGTGCTCTTCTAATGTTCCTCCTGGCATACCTATTGAGTTTGCTCCTGCATCTCCTGGCTGGTGTGCTGTAGCACTGCTAGAAACATCAAGGCTACATGGAAGCCACCTTCAGGTATGCCAGCAGAAAGTTTGGCTACATACATTCCAGGGCCTTCTTGATATGCCCAGGTATTGGCCTAATCTCATGTCAGTCTTGTGGAGCTGTCTATGTGGCCAGATATGTGGCCACTGTGTACCATAGGGAAGTGGGAGACCACATTTCTTCCACCTGGGGGACTCTCAGAGGTGCTGGGGTTAGTACTCACCTCATCCTGTCAACTACATCAAATGTCATTGCTAACATTTCCAGGCAGGTAAAGTTTCAGCGCTGGTACACCCAGTTGAAAAAATACAAGCGGAGCCAACATAGAGGGACCATAAACAGGCCAGCAAGAACGTAAGCTGCTTGATTGCACACCTGGAACATATATACATATATATATACTCAAACAATAGTGGCATCTTCCTCCATCTGCCCATAAGCAGTGGTTTCCATGGTTACATAAGGCATTACATGCATGATAAATATCAGCACCAGGAATTCTTCAGCCCTGGACATGGACTGATTACGTCAAGGTCAAGCCTGAGCAGCAGCCCAGGCTTTAACACTTTACAGTGGGCCTGGCTGTAATTCTTTGCAGCAGGCTTGGCTTTAACACATTGGGGACAGAGTTGGGCCCAGAACGTCCTGCTAATGAAGTCCAATGACAGGATGCGGCCTGGGTGGAGGGCGGTGTCTTGTGGATTGTGGGTGGGGGCATGGGGAGCCAGCGCTGCAGACCTGGAGTTTGCAAGAAACCAGCAGAACACAAAGAGGAGCAACACATAAGGCTGAACTGATCTGTGCACCTGACTCAGCCGCCCACTTGCAGGAGCACAGGTCAACAGCTACAGTACAGCTGGCAGGTCCAGCCACCTCCAAGAGGAGCAGAGGGTGGACAGAGTTTAGACAGATGGGCAGTGCAAGATGGAAAGTGCCCAGGCAACCCTGAAGATGATCTGAGTCTCTAAGATTTGTGTGGGGCAAGTGGCCCAAAGCCTGCTTATGGCATGTTGGTAGATTCTCAGTGGGGTCTATTCCTTGGTCAAGGAGTTGCCTGAGGGTGATGAAGGCAGAGGTATTTTGTGTGCTTAGAACCCAGAGTGTGTGTCCAGCTTGTAAACTCTGAGGCCAGTAGAAACAGAGCCGCCCTGCCTCATTCTCTCAAATTTATGGACAGGCTAAAATGTTATTTTCATCTTGGTGACAGCAGGTAAACACGCACTTGTAGAAACCTTCTGTGGGCCCCCTGAAATTCCCTTGTGACTAACCTGAGAGAAAAGATAAAACGTTGGCCTTTGCCATTCACCTGCACACCAGGCAATGTTCCAAGAAAACTTATGGGGTGACTTTTGGTAATATGGTGTCTGGAGCGCCAGTGCATGCTGCCTTTCTCTGTAGAACCCTGGTAGCAGACAATCCTCAACCTCATCTTGATCTTCCTTCACAATCAGATGCCCTCTTTTCTCCTGAGGATCATCAGATGTGCAAGAAATGCTTCAAAATGAGTTTATATTTTTCAACTATGTCTCAAAAGTTAAAAGGTATTTTCCATATCAGAGGAAGACATTTTGTTACTAGCCTTTAAAAAATTAGGGGATTATAAAGAACAAGATTGAGCTTTTTATACACTTAGAAAATTCCCATTTTTTCATAAATAACCATAATTTTGTGTGTATCCACACACAAAAACATGTACATAAATCATAGTAAAGGGAAAACACTGGGTGTTTGTAAAGCTTCATGAAGTTCTAATTTTAAAAATTACCAAAGCTTGTTTATTTCTTATAATGAACTCAAGCCATTATTAAAATAAGCAAGATGAAGAGATTATGAGTTCTGTTGCCAAAAAATGCCAAGTAGGATGAGAGGGCCTGAACTAAAACAAACTTTCTGGCACTTCACAGCTAGGAGAGTATTCTGTGTGTGAGTCAGAAGGTATAAGGTGTCTTCTCTATCTATCTTGTGTGTGTCTCTGCTTTAATTTCTGTGGCACCGTTCACTTGCCCCTAGCCTCAGTCAAGGTGGACTTGACAGGAGTTGTTTTATTTTCAGGTAAAATAATACGTAATTCTTTATCATTTTAATTATAACTCAAGGATAGGAGTCTTCCAAGTTTACAAGTACATTTGGCATACACAAAATTTCAGTATCTTTATTGTCAAATACTAAAGAAAAAGAAACTTAATAGACTTGTATTGCATTAGAGTCTCTATGAATTATGTGTATTAAATTTCATTAAAGTACATTTTAAGTCTATTTATTGAAATTTGCTTCTATTATTTTATTGTAAATTATTGTAATAAATTTTCTTAAAAGTGTCCCTCAAAGAAACAAAATTTTGAATAGATAAATAACTTGAGCAGAATGATCACTTAACAAAATGGACTGGGTCAATTTGGTCTCATAACCTTTTTCTCTTTAGAAAATGCAAAATCGTTTGAAGAGAACCCAAGAGAAAATATTTTAAACAAATTGCCATGAGGAATGTTTAGAAAGAAACAGCAGGTAAACACATTGTCTCAAGCTTATTCTGACTTCCTCACACTAAAAACAAAGTAATGACTCATGTTCAAAGCAAAACACTCCCATGAGTTAATTACTGATTACATTAATTTTCTGATTCATGAACAGCTGTTGAGATTCTTTCTAAACATTACTCTCTTCCCAGTTCAATTTTTACTTATGTAGTTTTGAAGTGTATTTATTAAAATTAGAAATATTGCTCTGGAAGTTATTCATGAAGTCACAGCAGTAGTTTCAGAAAGAGGCCTTTAACTCTTACAAAGGGCTCTGACCCAGAAGACCATGCCACACTCACAGTAGCACTGATAGGGCACTTTCCACAATACCCACTGCATTTGTGTAAGAACTCACCTTTCCTTCAAATCTCCAGGACTCTGCTTCAGCTGAGTTGGGTCAGACTGTTATTTTTCAACCCAGTGGCTTTCCAGTGCCACAGTCATCTTCTCCTCCATACACCCCATCACCTCCCTCACGTGAGGCACTATTTTCTTAAATTCAATCATTTGTTTCCCCTGCACGTTCCTCTGGCAAAGCTCCAGGCCTGTGTTTGCCATATTTTTTCTTGTTGGCTTTAATTTGAAATCTCATAGCAATAAACTTTCTTAGGTTTTAAAGCACTCACTCACGTCTCATTTGATGCCTTGCAATACAGCTGGATAAAACTGTAATTTCTATTTTAAAGTATGAGACAGCATGCAGAAGATTTGGCTCACCTGGAATGACAGAACCAGGTCTCATTGTTGCTGATTAGTTTTCTTTCTGTGGCTCCATGCTGCTTTAGACATGAGAAGGGCTTGAGCCTAACCAGCAGCAGAATCAGCTTCTTTGTTGGAAATTACACAAATGACCACCAATGCATCTCCTTGAAAACGTACTATTTGGGGGTTCCCTGGTGGTTCAGTGGCTAGGCTTCAGCACTCTCAATGCTGTGTCCTGGGTTCAATTCCCAGCCTGAGAACCACAAAAGAAAACAAAAACAACAAAACAATGTACTATTCTTTGAAGACTTTTCTTCTAAGAGATAATTAAACTAGCACTGTTTAGCCTAGTAGAGCACCTTCTCTCCCATATTTAAAAAATTCTAAAATCCAAGTCCATATCAAGAAGACATTTCACAGGTATAGTTATTAATAGTATTCTCTCATTTGTAATTTTTGTACCTGGTGATTGGTCAACTGTAAATATAAATTTTTCTCTTTTTCTTTTCTTCATCCATTTCCAAAGAGTTAAAACCAGGCTTGCTGTAAACGATTACAGCTAGGCCTACTGCAGAGAGTTAATAGCTAGGCCCTCCTTAGGCCCTGACCTCCTTTTCCTTACCATAAAATGTCAGTGTCCTGGGCTGAGAATTCCTGAGACTGACATTTACTGTACATGCACTGACTTATATATCCATGAAAACCCAAAGAACTGCTACTGGCTAGATGGGACAAGATGTCTCTTTTTTTTTAATATGTATTATAGTCTCAGGTGCACAATAAAGGGGCTTGCTTGCTGATTTGTTTATAGTCACCCTATGTTGGCTCTGAGTGTATTTTTGCAACTGGATGTACCACCACCAAACCTCACCCTGCTTAAAAAACTGGGCAGTGACAGTCCTCAAATGGTAAATTCTTGAAGAGTGAGAGCTCTGTTTACCATTTACTGATTAGTTCATTTTTCTCCTAGGGGAAAGTTCAGTCAGTGCTGAGTGATTGTCTGACTGACCTTATGGTCATCAAATACTTCATCCTTCAAGAACCTCATAGCATTTCTAGAAGTATTTATAAGGCTAAATTTTCTGAGAAGTTTACAGAAACAGCTGTTTTCTATAATTAAATTTGAAATATACATAGTTTCAGGCATTTGTACCCAGCAGAAAGAGCTTTATCATTATAGAACCTTTAGCTGAGACTTCCTGTCTTCTACATTATTAAATCTGTGACTTGTAGTCAGCAAAGGCTCTGCTACAGCCACCAAAAATCCTAGCTATCACTATTTTGTTTTGTCATTAATACTGACTTACAGATTGTCATTTGTTCATATTGCAGAACTTTAGATGTCTCCACTAACTTGTGGGGTATCAGATTGATAGAGCAATTATGGAAACTTACAGAGGACAATCTCACAGCATGATTCTTGAAGCTGGCTGAAGAGATATTTTCTACTCCCTGCAGCTGCACCCAGCAGTTCCTTAATCACCAGTTACAAGTTACATGTGGGCAAGGGCTAACTTTCTCTTTGCTTTCTGACTCATGGCCAGTGTGCACCCTGTGTACCTTCAGAATTGAGTCATTAAGAGAAAGATCAAGGTGGTGGATAAAAGCTGTATATTCTTTATGTTCCATTTCCATGCTTTCAAATTTTTTGCTTTCTTGTGTGTACAGTGTCACCTCTGTAGTCAATGTCAAGGCCTGGAGGACAGGAAACATGTTTCTTCATAAGACTGAGGCCTGGCATGTTGTACCATGCCAAATGCAACATGGATCTTTCTGAGAAAGGAAATCACACTGTGACATTTATTTTGGCTCAGGGGTTTTGCTCATGTTCAACAATGACTCTTGTTACTTGGCCCTCTTGATGTGGAATATGATTCATTTGATAGCCAAGTTAACATTTATTTTGAATAATGTAGCCTTAATAATTTTTGGATACAAAAATTATAGCCACAAATGTAAGAAACTTAGAGACATTATGGAACAATGTGTCAGTCAATGGAATATGGGAAAACATTACCTAATTCCTACATTGCTTAATAATTCATGAATAAATACATGATGGAACATTTTGAATTAGGCAAAGTTTTCTAGAGGATCCATTAAACAAATGCATGCTCAATTTTACTGTATCTGCAGTAAGTTCTGCAGAAATGTTTATTTGGGGAAATAGAAGTACATGACCTAAACTCCAGTTACCAGTATGAATGAAAACATTCCAGGGTTTCTATTAGTGCATTATTTTTATCAGGACTCTCTGACATAAAAATGAGATTTTGTGAAAAGTTGGAGGATAAATTTTAAAGGGAAGATATTGATATATGTCTGTGGGCTATGCTCAGATGATCATGAATGTTTTCTGCTATGTTATTTCAGAAATGTGTATAGTTTCCCACCTTAAAGACATCGTGGTCTGGCAAAGTCATTTCTTGCACATTAGGCCAGGCATATTTTACTTACACATTCAATTATATTTGCTGCCTTGAAGCATGTGAGGAAAATATGCTTGTTTTAGGCTATAAGAAATTGAGAACTCTTTAATTTTTAATTATGGTTAATCAATTTCTGTTCTTTCTGGAGATAAATTGTCTAAAAATATATTTAGTGTTTCACAGTCCCTTTAATAAAAGCAGAGATTAATATTGAATGACAGAAAAGAGTAAAATATTAATGTGATTTTTCAGTCTGAAGAAAATACTCAAAAAAGGCAGAAAGTTCATTGTCTGAATAACTGGTTAAATGTTTTCTAATGCATTAACCAAAATCTGAATAAGAGGATAAATGAAAGAAAGCTGTTCCACACTCTTCACAGTGGCCATGTCATGGAAACTACCAAAGTTCTCCTTGATAAATGACTGGATACAGAAACTGTGGTACATATACACAATGGAATATTTTTCAGCTATAAGAAAATATGAAATACTGCCATTTACAACAACATGGATAAATCTTGAGATCATCATGCTAAGTGAAATAAGCCAGACAGAAAGAGAAAAACCATGTGACTTCACTTATATGTGGAATATAAAAATGAAAGAAACAAAGAAAAAATAAGCTCATGGACACAGTCAATAGTTTAGTGGTTAACTGAGGATAAGCAGAAAAGGGAGTGGGAGAGAGGAAGGGAGAGGCCAATATATGTTGATGGAAAGAGAACTGACTCAGTGGTGAACATGTAATGCAACACATAGGTGATGTACTGTAGAATTGTACACCTGGAACCTATGTAATTTTTGTTAATCAATGTCACCCTAATAAATTTAACAATAAAAATGAAAAGAAAGTTGTTCTGTAAAATAAGGGGTTTTTTTACATAGCTATTCATCATCTTTGATACAGTAATAACCTCAGGGCCAATGCTAGCTAACAGAGTATTAACAGAATGACTGTATTATGCAAATTTGAGAAATTAACTGCCACCTATTTTTCAATGAATGTTAGTTTTCCTTTTTTTAGTTGTATGAATATTTTCTCTATATAGTATCACTCACAATATGGTACCTAATTTTTTTATTTTACTTTGCTCAGTATATTTTAAGATACAGCCTTGCTGTAAGAGAGAAATGATACATATAAGCACATAGATAAATCTGTTAAATGTCCTCCAGAATCCAGAGACTGCAAGGAACATCAGTCTGGGCTGTAATATTTCAGGATGGCTTTAAGAATGACAGGGATAAAATTTGAACAGCCTTGAAAGATGGGTTCAGAAGAAGTTTTAGATAAGCATGGTTCATTGTGAGTAAAGAGCTGTCTGAGATGTCCTTCATATTTTATTTTTATCTTCTATATGATTTTTGGAACATTATTTTTTCATTCTATTCATACAATGACTTTATTATTGTTCTCACCAATCTGCTTCCTGGATCAAGGATAATTTCTCCTGCAATTCAAAGGAGATTTTATTGCCTAAAATTCCAAAAGGTTACTTTGCATATGCTTGTTGCCAGTAGCATATGATCATTGAGTCATTTATTGTGGCTTAATTTGCTGTTTTCTCCATGCACATATGCAGAAAGTCTCCACAATCCTGTCTTTTATGAAATTTTAGAAGCAATTTCCTTACCCCTTGGAAGAAAAAAATTGGATGGCTAATTTTGGGAAGTACCATGCCTATCCACCATTTTGCCAGTCACTTTGTTTTTTCATGCTGTTGAAGGCACACTAAATTATTGCCATTTTCCCTGTATTTTTGTATTTCATAGTATACAGATCATATGGGGTTTAAGAGAGGATCCTTGTATCTGCAAATCCCATGAATCCATGTTGAACTCTAAAACTTGCCTCCTAATATTACTTTACTTTTTTATATCTGTGTCCCCAAACCCTTTTACAAAATAGCGACACATCTATGTTAAAAAATTTAGGAACACACACACACACACACACACACACACACACACACACAATCTACTGAATTATCTGGAAAGACTTTTAGTGTGACTTTCATTTACTGTGGGCTGTTTCTGGCTGGCATGTGGGCAAACATGCACACTCTTACTAGGCTTTGTAGAGTTTAGGATACAGTGCTATTAAGGAGTTATGAGCACTTGTGCTGTCCAGTTTCCTTTTCCAGAGAGTAATAAAGCATCTCTTAGAAAGCAGATTTCAATTTTTTTTTTT
>PVJL010017065.1:8767-19319 GCA_004026885.1 Lyroderma lyra | reverse complement strand
GGAGGGGAGAAAGGGGAGGGGGTGGGAGAGGAGGGGGGGAAGCTAAATATAAGGGGATGGAAAGAGGGGTCACATTAGGTGGTGAACTTATTATGCATCAAGTTGACAATGCACTGTGGAATTGTATGCCTGAATCCTATGTAATCCTTGCTAACAGATGTCACCCCAATAAGTCTAACAATAAAAATGAATTAAAAAAAAAAAACTCCATGAAGAAAAGGAACAATTTAACAAAGAAATTCAAACCCTAAGGAAGATTGACATACAAATGTGAGAGATAAATACTACAATAAAATAAGTGAGAAAAAAAATACTGCCATAGGAAACAGGGCCAACCACATGGAGGAAATAATTAGTGATATTGAAGATCAGAACATGGAAACAGCTAAGAAAGAGGAAGGGAGGGAATATAGAAGTGGAACGTTTGAAAGAATTCTGCACAAACTTTCTGACTCCATGAGACAAAAAAGCATCAGGATAATAGAAATCGAAGAAGGGGTAGAGCATTCTACAGAGAGCACACTCAAACAAATAGTGGTTGAGAACTTTCCAAACCCATGGAAAGATCTGGAACCCAAAGTTCAAGAAGAAAACAGGTCCCCTGAATACCAGGACCCTAACAGATCTTCTTCAAGACACATGGTACTAAAGATATCCAAAACTAATAAGAAATACACAACTCTAAAGTCATCCAGGGAAACAAGAACTACACTTTCAGTTAAAACACATCAGGATTGCATCAACTTTGTCAGCAGAAATGCAGCAAGCCAGAAGAGAATGGAATCCAATATAAAAAAAACTGAAAAGAGAGTAACATATAGCCAAAAATAATTTATTCAACAAAATTATTTTTCAGATATGAAGGTGGAATAAAGACCTTCTCGTACACACAGAAGCTGAGGGAATTTGCCAGGACAAGGCCAGCACTCCAAGAAATACTGAAGGAGTCTCTTCGACCTGCAACAAAACGTCAGGAAAAATGGAACAAAGTTGAGACAACAGGAAAGAAACAAAAATAAAACAAATCAAACAAAGAAATAAGGAATGGTCACAGGAAATCCTCTTATATCGATCATCACTCTAAATGTTAATGGACCGAAAACACCAATAAAAAGACACACAGTAGCAGACTAGATTCAAAAACAGAAACGATCTATGTGCAAGAACTTTCTGACTACATGAAACAAAACAGCATGAGGATAATAGAAATTGAAGAAGGGGTAGAGCATTCTACAGAGAGCACACTCAAACAAATAGTAGATGGGAACTTTCCAAACCTATGGAAAGATCTGGAACCCCGAGTTCAAGAACAAAACAGGTCCCCTGGATACCTGCACCCTAACAGATCTTCCTCAAGACACATGGTGCTAAAGATATCCAAAACTAAAGAGAAGGACACAACTCTCAAGGCAACCAGGGAATCAAAAACTATAATTTTAGGGGAAAACCCACCAGGATGGCATCATATTTCTCAGCAGTAATACAGCAAGCCATACGAGGGTGGAATCCAATATACAAAAACAGAAAAGGGAGTAACTTATAGCCAAGAATAATTTATCCAGCAAAATTATTTTTCATATATGAAGGTGGAATAAAGACCGTCTCAGATAAAGAGAAGGTGAGGGAAATTGCCAGGACAAGGCCAGCACAAGGCCAGAACTCTAAGAAATATTGAAGGAGTCTCTTCCACCTGAAACAAAACATCAGGAGAAATGGAACAAAGTTGGGACAACAGGAAAGATACAAAAATAAAACAAATAAACCAAGAATTAAATAAACGTCACAGGACGTCCTCCCATATCGATCATCACTCTAAATGTTAATGGACCGAAAACACCAATAAAAAGACAAGTAGTAGCAGAAGAGATTCAAAAACACAATCTATTTATGTGCTGTCTCCAAGAAACCCACCTCAGCCATAAGGACAAACACATATTCAGAGTGAAAGGTTGGGAAAGACTACTTCAACCAACTGGTAACCAGAGGAAAGCAGGAGAAGCCATACTTATACCTAATGAAATAAACTTCACGTTAAAAGGGATAGTAATAGACAAGGATGGACATTACATAATGATAAAAGGCACAATACAACGACAATAATACTTGACCTTTATTAATATGTATTCTCCTAACCAGGATGCACCAAAAGAGACAAAGGAACTACTAACAGATTTGAAAGGAGAAACTGATGAATACACAAACATTGTGGGAGACTTAATCATCACACTAACAACGGTGGACAGATCACCCAAAAAGAAAATAAATAAGGAAACATCAGCACGGTATGACACATTACAGCAACTGGCCATAATTGATATTTGCAGGACTCTTCATCCAGCAAAAGGAGACTATTCCTTCTTTTCTAGTGCACATGGAACATTCCCAGAGATATCCCACATGCTGGGACACAAAAGTAGCCTCAGCAAATTCAAGAACATTGAAATTATACCATGTGTATCCTCAGACCACCATGCTTTGATATTGGAGATCAACTGTAAAAGGAAAGCAGAAAAAAACACATATACATGGAGATGAAGAACAGCTCATTGAAACAGGACTGAATAAAAGAACAATAAAAGATGAGATTAAACAATATATACAAATTACTGACAAGGAAATCACAACATACCAGAATTATTGGGACACAGCGAAAGCAGTGATAAGAGGAAAATTTATATCAATACAGGCCTGTCCTAAGAAACAAGAAAAATCACAAGGAAAAAACTTAACATACCATCTTAAAGAAGTAAAATAGAAGAGCACACAAACCCCAAAGTAAGCAGAAGAAAAGAAATAATAAAAACTAATGCAGAGCTATACCAATTAGAGAACAGGAGGACAATAGAAAAAAAGAATATTACAAAGAGCTGGTTCTTTGAGAAAGTCAACCAAATTGACAAAACCTTGGCGAGACTAATCAAAGGATGAAAAGAAAGGACTCAAATATCCAAAATTAGAAATGAAAGAGGAGAAATTACCACTGATACCACAGAAACACATAGAATTATAAGAAAATTTTATGAAGAACTTTATGCCACTAAATTTATCAACCTAGAAGAAATGGTCATGTTTCTAGAAACTTATAGCTTACCTAGATTGAACCAAGATCTCGATAATCTAAATAGACCAATTCATAGTGAAGAGATTAAAATGACTATCCATAATCTCCATAAAGGGAAAAGCCATGGACCAGATTGTTTCACCAGTGAGTTTTCCGAAGCATTCAAAGAATTATAAACCCCTATCCTCCTCAGACTCCTCCAAAAAATTGAAGAAGTAATACTTAATAACTCGTTCTAGGAGGCCAAAATTATTCGAATACCAAAGCCTGGCAAAGACAGTATAAAGAAAGAAAACTATTGACCAATAGCTCTGATGAACATAGATGCAAAAATTCGAAACAAAATAATAGCTAACAGAATACAGCGATGCATCAAAAAGATCATACATCAAGGTGAATTGGGATTCATCCAAGGAGCACAAGGAGGGTTCAACATAAGAACATCAATCTATGTGATATACCACATAATCCAAAGCAAAGATAAAGAACATATGACCATTTCCCATTGATGCAGAAAAAGCTTTCAACAAGATACAGCATCCATTTATGATAAAAACACTAAATAAAATAGGTATAGAAGGAAAGAATCTCAACATAATAAAGACCATACATGAAAAGGCTACAGCTAACATCATACTCAATGGGGAAAATGCTGAAGCCTATTCCCCTAAAATCAGGAAGAAGACAGGGATGCCCCCTGACACCACTGTGATTGAATATAGTAATGGAACTCCTAGCAACAGCAATTGGGCAAGAGAAGGGAATCAAAGGTATCCAAATTTGCAAAGAGGAGGTCAAATTGTGACTATTTTCCCATGACATGATGCCTTACATAAAAAAAATCCAAAGATTCTACCAGGAAACTTTTAGAAGCAATAAATGACTATAGTAAAGTCGCAGAATACAAAATAAATGTATAAAAATCAACAGCATTCCTATATACAAACAACAAATCCACAAAAAAAGAAATGAGGGATTCAATTCCATGTGCTATCAAAACAAAATGAATGAAATACCTGAGAATTAAGTTAATGAAGAAAGTGTCAGACTTATACACAGAAAAGTATAAGACACTTTTGAAAGAAACTGAAACAGACTTTGAGAGGGGGAAAAGTATCCCCTGTTCATGGATAGGAAAACTTCACATTGTTGAAATGGACGTTCTACCTAAAGCATTCTACATATTTAATGCAATACCCATGAAAATTCCACAATCACACTTTCATGAAATAGATAAAATAATTAGTAAATTTATATGGAACCACAAATGACCTCGAATTGCCAAAGCAATACTACATAAAAAGAGTAAGACTGGTGGCATTACATTCCCTGACTTCGATTTCAATTACAAAGCATGAATAGTGAAAACAGTTTGGTACTGGCAGAAGAACAGAAATATAGACCAATGGAATAGAACTGAAAACCCAGAAATAAACCCAAAAATTTAAGGACAAATCATTTTCGAAAAAGGAGCAAAAAACATTCAATGAGGAAAAGACAGCCTCTTTAGTAGGTGGTGCTGGGAGAACTGGAATAATATCTGCAAAATTGTACTTGAGCTGTGAACTCTCTCCATATACAAAAATTAACTCGAAATGGATTAAAGACCTTCATATCAGACCTGCAACACTAAACTGTATAGAAGAAAATTTTGGAACTAAACTTATAGACCTAGGACTCAAGGAAGACTTCATGAGCCTGACTTGAAAGTCAAGGGAAGTAAAAGCAAAAACAAATGAATGGGATTTTATCAAACTAAAAAGCTTCTGCAGAGGAAAAGAAATGATCAACAAGGCAAAGAGACAGCCAACTGAATGGGAACAATATTTGCAAATAACACATCAGATAAGGGTCTAATATCTAAAATATATAAAGAACTAATAAGACTTAATAACACAAAACAAACAACCCAATTGTAAACTGGGCAGAAGAACTAAACAGGCACTTCTCCCACAAAGAAGTACAGATGGCCAGCAGACACAGGAAGAAATACTCAACCTCATTAGCTATCAGGGATATGCTAATCAAAATCACAATGAGGTATTATCTTACACCTGTTAGAATGACTATTCTCAAGAAGAGAAGAAATAACAAATGCTGCAGAGCATGTGTAGAAAAAGGGATTCTGTTACACTGTTGGTGGTAATGAAAACTGGTACAATCACTGTGGAAGGCAGGGTGGAGTTTCCTCAGAAAACTGGGAATGGAGTTCCCCTTTGACCCAGCAATCCCTCCTCTGGGGGTTATCCCACAACACCTGAAAACCTTTGTCCACAAAGACTTATATACCCCAATATTCATTGCAGCGCTGTACACAGTGCATATAACATGGAAACAACAAAAGTGCCCTGCGAAAGATGACTGGATAAAGAAGCTGTGGTACAAATACACAATGGAATATTACTCTGCTTTAAGAAAAGATGAAATAGTGTCATTTGTGACACAATGGACGGACCTGAAGAACATCATGCTTAGTGAAAAAGTCAGACAGAAAAAACAAAGAACTGTATGACTTCATTCATGTGCGGAATATAAAACAGAAAGTAACAAAGAGATAAGAAATGAACAAAGAAACAACAAACCCGTGGACATAATCAATAGTTCAATGCTTATTTTGGAATGAGTGGGTTAGGGAGGGGAAAAAGCGGAGGGGGTGTGGAAGGACGGAGAAGAAGCTAAATATAAGGTGATGGAAAGAGATCTCACACTGGGTGGTGAACTTATTATACAATAAGTTGACAATGCACTGTAGAATTGAATGCATGAAACCTATATTATCATTGCTAACGGATGTCACCCCAATAAGTCTAACAATAAAAATGAATTTAAAAATTTTTCTTCCAATGTTTTAGAAGTAAAATATCCAACGAGTTTCATATAAGGCAGGCCTGGCCAACTTGTGGCCCAAGATGGCTTTATATGTAGCCCAATACAAATATTTAAAATGTAATATTTTGTGGCACTTTTTTTGTTATAGCTTATGAGCTATTGTTAGTACTAGTGTATGTTATGTGTTACCCAAGATAATTCTATTTCGAATGTGGCCCAAGGAAGCCAAAGTGTTAGATACCTCTCACGTAAACGATTGTCCTTTAGTAAAAGTGAGAATTGAAAACACCTGTTTAACTCAACACTTCTATTCTAGACAAAGTTCTGTTAGTCCTTTGCTTGGTAAATCCTGATTTTTCTTTTGCTTTTTCTTAGGAACATTCTAAAACATGACACACTTATTTTATTGAAATTTGATTCTTCACAGTAATAGTGCCAGGTTTTCATTACCGATGAAAGTTGAAATAAAGTTAGATGTTAAATGAAATCCAGCATAGTGATTGTTTTTATGTGTCCCACATGTTCTCAAAAGGAACTGTGAATTTGTGCAGATGATAGTGATTAGACAGCAAAAGTGTTAATACAAATAAACTTGAGGAGTCTAGCAAGAACCAAGTTTAATTGAGCTTAGTTAGCTACAAATGAAAGAACTCATATGGCTACTGATCTATCTATTTTGAGCCTGATCTTGGAAAACAAGCTTTCCTGAGCTTGGCTAACTGCAAGGAAAAGTTTACTGTGGCCCGATTCTACCTGTGATTTTTTACAGGTGATCACATCTTGATATTGAAGAATCTGCCTGTACGTTTTCTGTATAAGAATAGCTAAACCAAAGTTCAGGGCAATTGAATCCCTTGGACCCTGCTACATTAATCTGCCATGCCCATACTTCTCTCTTTGACTAAAACATTCCAACTTGGATTTTCAGATCCCTCATGAACTTTCCACATTCTGTCATAAGTCAGGGGCATCCAATAACCAGAAGAGAGGAAGTTACACGACTAACTGTTGCTGCTTCCACAAATTCAATATAAACTTTTAATTTTGTGGATGTTCATAAAAATCTCTTCAATGCTTGGAGGTTGGAGGGCAAGATGGTGACTGAAGAGGAGGTCCCTACAGCCTCACCCAGAAAACATAATTGACGGCCCCCAGGATCCAAGAAAGAGGACTCTGAGTGAGAAAAACAGCAGCTGAGAAATCCATGTATTGCAAGTAAACACCTGAAGGGTGGAGAGAAGGGAGCGAGTCAGAGAGAGGGAAGGGATCAAAGACAGATCACAACGGGACTCGATGGTCAGTGACCATCCAGGACCAGTGCAGTGCATGGGACGGGGTGAGGACAAGCGGTAACAAGAGGAAAAGCCCTAGCAAAGTGGCAGAACAGTGGGAGTCGTTGAGGAGCTTGGTTGGGGAGCTGGAATTTGGAGCCGCGAGTTGTGGACAGAGCTTGGGAGTCAGCCTCTGTAACTTTTGAGTGTTAGCATGGCAGAGCAAGGACTCGGAACTGCAGAGACGACTTTGTGGCACTAGGCTCTCTTAGGAAACACAACGCAGGCACACACGGATCCTGCTCAGGCCTGGGGTTCCTAGTCGCAGCTTGCACTTCCTGGTTGTGACCCAATGTGGGAGATAGCAGGCTGCCACGAAGACAGCGCATGACCCTGGCACTAGGCTGCGGCTCCCATTCCTGTCCGCTGTGAAGGTTGACCTGCTGCTGGCGATGCTCATGTGGCTCCTGCATGGGGCTGCAGTTCCCTACCGCCCACTGCAAGAACAAACTGGCTCGCTTTCTACCCTGGGGTCAAAACAACAGCTTCGGACTTGTGTGTATGCCTGCTGGAATTCCCCTGACTCCTAAAAGCAGTTCGAGTCCACAGACTCTGCCCCAACACTTGGTCGCTGGAGCAGGCCTGGAAAGTAATGCGGTTTTGATATCATTCCCCCCAGCCAGCAGGAGAGCCTAGGTCCGCATCACCCAGCTTCCCCAGCATAGGGCAGAAGGAGGAGTTTTCCAAGTGTGCCTTTTCTTGGCATCTTTCCTTTCCTAGAGTCTCCCCAACCAACTAAATGCAGGAAGCGAAGGGACCATGACAGATGCACACTGACTCCAAATGTAGCCGGAGACCAGAAGTAAGAAATAGACAAACACTCTCTCCCAAAACTTGCCCCCCACAGTGGCACCTTGTGACTGCCCTACACCCAGACTCCTACAAAGTACCAATGTGGGCTTTGGTGCACTACTACTGATCATAACGCCCTCATGTCAATCAGGAAGAACCCAGCATACAGGATAAATTCCTTAAAGCTAAAACTCCTCAAACAGATCAGGAAATATATCAAACAGCATATTAGATAAAGAAGTTTCTGCAATAAGTGAGAGAATTTCAACTAGCCATTCTAAAGGCTCTGAGATATGAAAACATACAGGCAGAGCACCATGGCTGAGATAAAGAGCATAAATAAGGAGATGAATGATGTAAAAAAAAAAAAAAACTCCGTGAACAAAAGGAACAATTTAACACAGAAATTCAAACCCTAAGGAAGATTGACATAGAAATGTGAGAGATAAATACCACAATAAAATAAGTGAGAAACAAAATACTTCACTAGGAAACAGGGCCAACAACATGGAGGAAATAATTAGTGATATTGAAGATGAAAACATGGAAAAAGCTAAGAAAGCGGAAGGGAGGGAATATAGAAGCGAAAGTATTGAAAGAATCGGAAAGAAGTTTCAGATTCCATGAAACAAAACAGCATGAGGATAATAGAAATCGAAGAAGGGGTAGAGCATTCAAAAGAGAGCACACTCAAACAAATAGTAGAGGAGAATTTCCAAACCCATGGAAAAATCTGGAACCACAAGTTCAAGAAGAAAACAAGTCCCCTGGATTCCTGGACCCAAACAGATCTTCTCCAAGACTTATGGTACTAAAGATATCCAAAACTCAATAGAAAGACACAACACTCAAGGCAGCCAGGGATACAAGAACTATAAATTTTAGAGGAAAACCCATCAGGAAAGCATCATATTTCTCAGCAGAAATGCAGCAAGCCAGACGAGGGTGGAATCTAATATACAAAAACTGAAAGAGGAGTAACTTATAGCCAAGAATAATTTATCCAGCAAAATTTTGTTTCAGATATAAAGGTGGAATAAAGATCTTCTCAGACACAGAGAAGCTGAGGGAATTTGCCAGGAGAAGGCCAACAAGAGGCCAGCACTCCAAGAAATACTGAAGGAGTCTCTTCGACCTGAAAAAAAACATCAGGAAAAATGGAACAAAGTTGTGACAACAGGAAAGAAACAAAAATAAAACAAATCAAACAAAGAAATAAATAATGGTCACAGAAAATCATCCTATATCGATCATCACTCTAAATGTTGATGGACCGAAAACACCAATAAAAAGACACACAGTAGCAGACTAGATTCAAAAGCGGAATCTATATAGGTGGTGTCTCCAAGAAACCCACCTCAGCCGTGATTCAGAGTGAAAGGATGGGAAACAATACTTCAACCAACTGGTAACCAGAGAAAAGCAGGAGTTGCCATACTTATACATAATGAAGTAAACTTCAGGTTAAAAGGGATAGTAAAAGACAAAAATGGACTTTACATAATGATAAAAGGCACAATACAACAACAATAATACATGACATTTGTTAATATGTACGCTCCTAACCAGGATGCACCAAAAGAGACAAAGAAACTACTAACAGATTTGAAAGGAGAAACTGATGAATACACAATCATTGTGGGAGACTTAAACACCGCACTAACAGCCATGGACAAATCATTCACAAAGAAAATACATAAGGAATCATCAGCACTGAATGACATATTACAGCAACTGCCCATAAATGATATTTGCAGGACTCGTCATCCAGCAAAAAGAGACTATTCCTTCCTTTCGAGAGCACATGGAACATTCTCAGAGATATCTCACATGCTGGAACACAAAAGTAGCCTCAGCAATTTCAAGAACATTGAAATTATACCATGTGTATCCTCAGACCACCACGCTTTGATATTGGAGATCAACTGTAAAAGGAAAGCAAAAAAAAAAAAAAAAAAAAAAAAAAAAAAAAAAAAAAAAAAAAAAAAAAAAAAAAAAAAAAAAAAAAAAAAAAAAAAAAAAAAAAAAAAAAAAAAAAAAAAAAAAAAAAAAAAAAAAAAAAAAAAAAAAAAAAAAAAAAAAAAAAAAACATATACATGGAGATGAAGAACAGCGTATTGAAAAAGGACTGGAAAAAAGAACAATGAAAGATGAGATTAAAAATTATATACAAATTACTGACAAGGAAAATATGTCATACCAGAATTATTGGGACACAGCGAAAGCAGTGATAAGAGGTTAATTTATATCAATAAAAGCCTGTCTTAAGAAACAAGAAAAATCACAAGAAAACAACTTAACATACCATCTTGAAGAACTAGAAATAGAAGAGCACACAAACCCCAATGTCAGCAGAAGAAAGAAATAATAAAAATTAAAGCAGAGCTATACCAATTAGAAAACAGGAAGACAATACAAAAAATGAATATTACAAAGAGCTGGTTCTTTGATAAAGTCAACAAAATTGACAAAACCTCGGCGAGACTAATCAAAGGATGCAAAGAAAGGACACAAATATCCAAAATTAGAAATGAAAGGG
>PVJL010017064.1:0-19247 GCA_004026885.1 Lyroderma lyra | reverse complement strand
TCTCTCTCTCTCTCTCTCTGCCTGTCTCTCTCTCTCTGCCTGTCTCTCTCTCTCTGCCTGTCTCTCTCTCTCTGCCTGTCTCTCTCTCTCTCTCTGCCTGTCTCTCTCTCTCTGCCTGTCTCTCTCTCTCTGCCTGTCTCTCTCTCTCTCTTTCTTCTTCCCTGCCCTCTTCTCTGGTTTGGACTGGGGTGGAGCGCTCAGACCCCAGACCCCAGACCCCAGAGCACTCGGGATTGCTGTTGGGCAGTGACTCCGGCTCCTTTGGCAGATGTTCCACAGGCTCAGAGGAGCTTGTCCCCTGTGGGGGAGGGAGGAGTCTGTCCCTTGGAGGAACAGGATCTGGGTTGATGCCAGAGATAAGGCTTGGGGGCGGAGGGAGAGGGGTTGAGCAGCCCGGTCCTGGGAAGCTTAGGTCTTCCGGCCCAGGTGCCCGAGGCTTTCCTTCGGCCTTGGTCGGGGAAAGGAACCAAACCCCGGAGCTTCTGGCGGGGGTCCTGAAGGCCAGCTCCAGCCAGGGCTTCTGGGGTGCTTGAGGGAGGGTAGGCCCACACCAGCTCCTCCAGACGGGGACCTAGATGGTCGTGCTGGGAGGACGTGTGTGTGGCTGGACGCGACCCTTCTCTCTGCTTGCAGCGCAGTTCCCACATTCCCTCTCGCTATGGCCCTGAAGCCCCAGCTTAAGACACGCCTCTCGCGAGCCTTGGGCCCCCTTCCAGTAACGTACATCAGAGTCTCCCCCAGGCACTGCCAGCTGGCAGCGCGGGGCTCCATGCCAGGGCGGCAGCACTGGCATCCAGAACCTTCCTTTGCCAGGAATAGGGCCACTGGTGGGATCTCAGGTGAGGCCCGTCTGGGGACGTTCATGAAGCCAGGCTTACATTTGTTTAACCCAGCCTGTGAGAAACCGCGCTGCCTGCTGGCCTTTCCCCCGGTGCCTTAATGCCAGGGGCCGAGGGCATCTGAGAAGCAGTAGTGCCAGGCAAGAGGGAGCCCTGACTGTGCACTCGGGGACTGCGTCTCTGTGTTCAGCCAGGGCTGCTCAAGCCACCACCTTCTGCCCTGGCCATTGGGATGGCAGATGGGGGCAGCGGGTAGCCTCCCTGGGAGAGTCTGGGTTCTCCTGATGCCTGTGTCCATGCAGTTGTCATGGTAACTGAACTTGGTCTGTGGGCCCCTGCTTCAGAGCTCCCCAAGGTAACCATGAGGCCAGGCTCTGTTTCAGCTTCTGTCCCCTACCCCTCATCCTCCTCACCCCCAGGTTCTCAGTACAACAGCCCTTCTCTGTGCCTTAGAAAGTTGCCCTTGTCCCATAAGTGGCAGGAGGGGACTGGTGTTGCCCTCCACCCCGCAGGGGGTTTGAGGCTCCATCAGGTAACGGGAGTAGAGGCAGAGGGCACAAAGGACCAGGCTGTATTTTACTGGGGGCTGATGGTGCAGAGGCTTTGTGCATGTTTTGTTGCTGGTAGCACCCAGGGCCCCCCAAAACCCTGAGTTATGGAGGAATGGGACTTTCTTCCACCTCCGCCCCATTGACCCAGTTCAAACTGAAATCACCAAGAGCTTAAGGCCTGTCTGCTGGACGCCAGGCTCTGCCAGGGGCATCACTAAGGGTGAAAGGGAAAGAGGGGAAGAGGGACATTCTAGAGGGCTACTTGCCCCCCTGCTGGTGGGGACCACAGTCTGCACCTGGGCTTCAGAGGCTCAGTACACCCCTCCCCCTGCAACAGTTCATCCTGGGGACCCCCAAGGACTTTGAAAGGGATCAGTCCTGGAGCCTTTGGATTAGGTGTCCTCATTGGAGGTGTGTGTCCCAAGTTAATGTGTCCACTTTGAACTTACAGAAGTGATGGTGGCTAGAGTATCACTGGGGATGCTGGAATTCTTCTACCTTTCAAGATAGTAGACATAGGGCACCTGTTAAGGGAGAGAACATGCTCCAGCGTCTTCATAGCAAACACACGAGGGTGCTCACCCCTTATGCATCGTTGTGCCAAAGACTTGACGTACGTTATAGCTTATGTCATCCTCACCACAGTGCTAGGATGTATGTAATGTCATCAATGGCTTTGAAAGCTAATGAGGAAACCGAGGCACAAGTAACTTGCCCAGTGGGAGCCTGGCTCGAGGCTCCACGCTCTTCACCCCCACACGACGCGGCCCACCCTGGCGTGAGTGCCATCACTCGGCTCCCCCGGAGACCCCGGCGGGTCCCTTCACTCCCGACTCCGCATCTGAGCGCGCTGATTTCAGAGAAGCACAGGGAAAGCAGACAAGTCCCCGCGGAGCTGATTTCTAGCCCCGCTGCTGCCTCCTGGAGCCCTGGGCAGGTGGGGGAGCAATAGGGCCACTTCTAGGAGGGAGACCTGGCTGTATGGGGACCCCTTCCTCTCTCCTGGCTCCCCCCCACCCCCCCATGGCTTGTGGCAGCTGGCGGGTGGGGGTGGGGAGGGAAACACGTCTCTAGGAAGAGCCCTGTAAACAGGCCATGCTGTTGAATGTCCTTGAGTCAGTCACTGGCTCCTCACTATCTTGACTCCTGATGTGTCGCTTCCTGTCACTCCTAGGTCATGGCTCACCCCTTTCTCTTCCCTGCCCATGCTGTTCTAACTGGTGACAGGGACTCTGTACACCCCACTCCCGCCTCCCTTCTCCAGGCCCACAGCCTGGGGCTCTGGGAGGAGGGGAGGCGAGTGCAGGGACAAATCTGAAGCAGAGAGCAGAGTGGCCCGTTTCCAGCCCAGGAGGGACCTGGGGGGTGGGGGACTGCGCTTTATATTTCCCAAGGTTTATCTGTACTTTCCCCGGCGTGGCGGGGAATGGGGTGACCAGGACAGGGAGCTGTTCACCTGACATTCTCTGCAAAACTGTGCAGCCTGCAGTGTTTGTGCATCCATAGCCTCCGGCAGACCTCGGGGCCTGAGCTCTCCAGCAATGCTTACGACCCTCCCCTGGTATGGACAAAGGGTTCAAGGCCCAGGGTTCAGAATCAGGCGGACCTGGACTCGGCTCTGCCCTGTCCTTAGCATCCATGTGATTTGGGTAAATCACCTAAACCTCAGTTTTGTTATATGTAAGACGGGGATGCCGATAACTCCATGGGGCTGTTGGGAGGAGGACAGTGTAGTGCTGATAAATTTTTTAAAAGGCACTGAATCAAAACAAAGCATCTAGTTGGTGCAGAATAAAAGCTCAATGAGTGTTAGTTACTTTCCGAACTTCCTCCATGTCCCATAGGGGAGGACACGTCCACCTGGGGGTCCAGGATGTCATTTCCCAGACTGAGTTGGTTCCTCAGCACTCAGTCTGAATAGCTGTCAGAGCCCACACAGGGGGCTCCACAGCCTCCTCCATTGCAAGTCACTGTATCAACTAGGCCGGACACCGGCTTCTATATTGTCCAGCAATTAAAGGGTAAATTATCCTAGCCAGAGTGTTTCCTACAACCCAGCCTGGCTGAGTTATTGCCATTATTTTCCTATAAACTGTAGGAACTGTAAATTCCTTAAGATGACTGAGGATATCTAAGCATGGTGATTAATGGAAATATCCCTAGAATAGCAGTCAGTAGGAATATAATGCTGGCCACATGGGTGACTTTAGCTTTTTCAGTAACCACATTTAGAAAACTATAAAGACATGGGAGAGTAATTTTAATGTTATTTAACCTAGAATGTCCAAAGTACTGTCATTTCACCATGTAATCCGAAAAAAATATTAACGAGCCATCTTACATTGTTTTTTCTTACAAACTCTTCAGAATGCAGCAGGTAGTTGACACACCCATAGCACATCTCAGTTTGGATGCTCCATTTCATGAACACTCGGAATTTGGATGCCCTAAAGTGGACAGTTGAAAAGGTAGATTGGCACATCCAAGTTGTTTTAAACTTAAGTCTTCCAGGGGCTAAAGCAAGCATCAAGTTTTACATTTAAAATAATTTAAAAGAAAGAATTCAGTTCCATAGTCTCACGAGCTGCCTTTCAAGCCCAACGGCCCCGTGTGGCCAGTGGCCACTGTATCGGAGACCGGGGTTTAGAGTGTCCCTGCTACTGCCAAGAGCGGGGACGTTTTGTGTGAGTAGTAGCAGTCACCACCACATTGGCAACTGCAGCGAATACAGCAAGAACGGGAGTGGAGGCGGCAGAATTATTATTAGTTGCAGATGATGGGCTTGTCTACTTGCTAAGCCCCAACTATTTCATCATAAAGTTGATTAGAGTATGGAGGACAGTACCAGTGTAGTAAGGTGGCCATTAGACATATATATAAAATTTAAAAATTATATCCCTTATACCTGCTGTCACCGGTCAGAATATATAGCTATGGGGAGGATGCAAAACGCCTTCACAACAGGAGACGGTAAAATAACTCAGGCTCAACGTGACGAGAAACGTGGAAGACGTGTAGGAGGGGAAAACCCACAGAATCTAATGGGCAACGTCTAAAAGACCGAACAGATGGCTGTGAGGACTCGAGGTTGTGATAAAGTCAGGTCTTTGCAATGTATTGTTTCCTTTCAATTCCAATATAATCCCATCAGGATTTCTTAATAAAATGTTTCTCAAGTCCACCTGGAAAACAAACTGCACTAGAAAAGCCAAGAAAATTTTAGACAAAAAATTAGAAGTTGGGGTATTACCCTATTAGATACTCAAAACAGTGTAGACTTGGTTTAGAAATGGACGAAAATGGAGTCTGGAGTCGAACCGTGTGTGGGTGCTATGTATCTATAAAGAATTTAATGTCTGATGAAGGTCGCGTTTGACGCTTTACCCCTACAACAATTCTAGAAGGAATCAGAAGCTAATGTTACTTTATTGTTCTATGTAACTTTTAATTTTCTATTTTAAATGGCCCAGAATTTTACAAGTGTGGCCATCTGTACAGAAAAGAAAACAATGATGTCGCCGTAATATAAACAGGTGTATGATAAATCTGCAGAAATCTTTGCAAAATACTCATATGATGGTCAAAATTTTAAATAGCTTTAATTATTTAAAAAAGCTATACAAATCCATTGGACAAGGTGACGCCCCATCCCTCCCATAGAAAAGGCAAAAGGCTGTAACAGCAATTCAGCAAAGAGCTACAGATGCCAGTAATGTATACGTTTTAATGTGCACGCTCATTAGTAATCAGAAATGCAAATTACAAGTTTGTGAGGGTGGGGGGTGGTGACTGTTTTCTTTTCAGTTTAAACAAATGTATTTCCTGGTGTTGGTCACCGTCACCCTGCCATCCTGCGTTGGTGACACTGTAACTTGGTAAAACCTTCTAGAAAACAAGTTAACAATAAGAAACAAAAGTACATTTACTCCCTTAGAAGTATGCGTCCTCCGGAAATAGTTAAGGACTTACGCAGGCCCAGCCGGAAGGGTATTTGTTACAGAGTTCAAACAGAGCCACAACCCTGCCTTCATCAGTGCCCCACTGGACAAAAAACCTTAGGCTCTTAGGATTTAATCTAAAATAAAGTAACATTATTTACTAACATGCTCCTATTTTCACCCAAACGTGAACAATGCTTGGCTTTCTTCGTCCCCAGCGGAAAGGACTCCCTGTATAATAAAAGGGGAAGAAATGTCTGAATCGACGCTCTTCAATGGAAATACCACGCGAGTCCCTTTTAAAAAGTAGAAAGGCGAGGTGAAATTAATATTCTCTTTAACCCAGTGTATTCCAAATATTATCATTTTAACAAGGAATCACCATCAAAAACATCGATGAGCTGTTGGACACGTCTTCATTCCCAGTCTTTGAAGCACCTTGTCAGTTTGGACTGGCCGTATTTCCAGTGCTCTAGCCGCACGAGGCCAGTGGCTGCCACATGGGACAGTGTCGGATAAATTATTTAATTGTCCCTAGAGAGGGGGCAGGAAGTGGAAGCCGCGAGAAGTTCTGGCCTGGACTATGTCTTGCTATGTCTTGCTTCCCTGTGCCGCTCACCCTACAGCGCTGCTGTGACAAGAGCTTTGTGTCCCCATCTCCCGCCTCCCCAGCCGGGACCCCTGGGGCACTGCTCGGTTGGATGCTCGCATCTGCACAGAGCATGGAGTGAAACGGGGCCTCGTGCACTTCCCTTTGCTTCCACAGAGACCTACCGAAGCACAGGATGTTTATCTCCAGGAAATGGGTCTGCCGCGTGTGGCTGGGCAGTGGTACCTTCGGGCCACAGGCCGGGCCTGGATGGGCTGGGAGGGTGGCGCACTCACAGAGCGCTCAGGCTGGGAGATGTTAGGGGGAGACGTGGGGAAGCAGTTATGAGAGCCCGGTCGGGGGTGGGGTTGGGGGGCATTCCCCTCATGCCTGGAGCAAGTCTCTAAGGGGGCGTCAATCACATGAGGCCTGGTTCCAAGGGTCTTAGCGAAACAGCCTCCCGGATCCCATCCTGCCCTCTTCCTCTGTGTGTACATCTCAGCTGTGGCCCTCTGAATAGACCAGGAGGCATGGTCTCCTAGAAGTGGGCTCACGTCACCGTTTAGCATCTGTGAGAGTGAGTGAGGGAAGTCACCCCATCTGAGCCTCAGTTTCCCTTCCTGCAAAATGGAGGCATACATTTCCGACCTCCCAGGCACAGCGCCCCGCGTGCATCAGGCACCCCATGAATGAGAACTACTTCTATACACAGCTGGGTGATCGGCCAGTTGCTGCGGCACCAGGGGGGGGGTGGTCCTTGTGTCACCCCGTCCCTTCTGGTTTTCTCTGGTCCCAGCAGCCAACAGAAGAGCCAAGCTGGGGCCATAGAAGCTGCAGAAGTAGAACCTTCACCTGGCCAGGGCCTCGCAGACAGGATCCCATTGTGGGATCGCCCATGTAGGAGGCTGGCCTCCAGCTCAGAGCTTCAGTGTCACTGGAGATTGGCCAATCTCCGGCGGTGGGGGTGGCAGGGGGCCGGTTATCTCTTATCTCCTGCAGAGCTGAGGAGGCTCAAGCACCAGGAAGCAGCTGTTGAGGAGCAAGCGCTTCTGGGGATGTCCTAAGCTCCCCGTTTCTCCTGACACCAGGTTATTACAGATAGTTCACTTTCTCATCCCAGAGAAGTTAGAATAAAACGGGGACCCAGTACACAGGTCCAGCTTGGGGCTGGATTGTGGGGGAGAGAGGGAGAGAGCGTGGCATCAACGGGAGAGTTTCCCGTACGGAGCAGGGTGACCCATCCTCACCCAGCCCCACTCGCGGCCTCCTATGAGCCCTGAGAACTAGTTTTAAGCTGGTTTTGAAATTAGGAGATTTTCCTTAAGCCTTTGATGCTTGGGGATTTTAAAATTATTATTAAAACAACACTACCACATTAAAGGAAACTGTCTTTTCAAAAGCCTGTTTCCATCTCCGACCTGACACAGCTCCTTCATTTCCCTGGTGCCTCTAAGACTGTTGCCGCGAGGGCACAGTTATGCAGTGGCGATGGCCGGGTGGAAGCTCTGCCGCCCCGTTTGCGTGTCGGTGCCGCTGGGCGGCCAGTTCTCCAGGTCACAGCCCAGTCCTCACAGCCCCCACTTTTCGGGCCTGCGTGCTGGCCTGTCGAGTTAATGGCTCCCCATTTCCTTATTGTTAGGCTTTGTGCTGTTACAAATAAGACCTCAGTGAAGACCTGTGTTTGTGACTTTAAAAATAGTTCATAGGGCAGGTTGCTGAATCACACTCGTCTTTAAAGTCATGATTGAAAGAAACGGCCATAGTTGGCTGATGCCACGGGACCACCAGCTCTTGGTCCAGCGTTGTGTGCCTCTCTCCCCACCTGGTGGCACCTAGCACCTGCCGTGTGGCAGGAGGGACGTCCTTCCCCTTTCCCTTTCCCAAGTCGTGTTATGGGCGAGATGGTAACAGACACTAGAAGGTCTCGCCTGGTGCCTGGCAGTGACTCAGCCCCAGTGTTATCTGGGAATGACTCTTAGATTGGGAGACAGAACACCTGGGCTCCGGTGCCACCTGGGCCCCTCACCAGCTCCCTGACCTCAACAATTGGATAAACTCTGGGATGCCCTCCATCTCTCAGTCTTGAGAATCAAAATTTTTAGGCATGGTGGGAGTCACGTGACACTCTGGGTTCTGTATTTTAGCTCCCCTGGGGTATGCAAGAAAATCCACTCGGGTGTAGGAAGAAAACACCAGAAGTTCTATGTACAATGCCATAAAAAAGAAAAAAAAGGAAAATTAAAAGTTACTAATTGATGCTG
Source organism: Lyroderma lyra (assembly GCA_004026885.1). Lineage (NCBI taxonomy): Eukaryota > Metazoa > Chordata > Mammalia > Chiroptera > Megadermatidae > Lyroderma > Lyroderma lyra. Next base: position 11,069 of record PVJL010017064.1, on the reverse strand, counting down.
GCATTGATAATGGACATGTATATTACTTACAAAATATATGTATGTATATGTATGTGGATCTATGTGCATACACACAAATTACGTGTTCCCTAATTTTTAGGTGCCGGAGGCCCCCTCGCTGTGTGTGGGTTGTGCGTGGCTATTAATGGCTGGGGCCCTGGTGTGGGAAAGCAGCCTTGGCTCCAGTCCATGACCTCGGGCACGTCCCTTAATTTAGTCTCCAACTCCGAGAGCGGGGTCGCTCCACACCCAGGTATTTTAAGGAGATGATCTGATGCAGATACACAAGTGGTACAGGAGTTATAAAGGTGATAGTTCATGTGTCCATCCTGGGCTTTTTTTGTGTTTTGGTTTTGTTTTCATTGTGGCTGTTCAGGTTCAGGTGATTTTAAGAATGCTTCTGAGCCTCCTGCTGCAAACAGCGAAGGCTTCGGCGCACACGTGAAGGAGCTGAAAGATTCTGGGAAGTACTCGAGTCAGCGAAAATCACAACACAGCCCCATTCAGGGCCCCTCGGCAGGATGTAACAGCGTGGATCAAAGCTCCCCCAGTTCTTGCCATTCAGGGAGCTGCCAAGCGGCTGTCTGCTGTTGGAAGAACGGCCTTCCGCCTTTGCTGGACTCCTTATCTTCACAGGATAAGGCACCGGATCTCCCTTAGGAAGACTCAGGGCCCGAGTCACACCCGGTGTCTTGCACAACCCCCCTTAGCTAGTTGTTCCCGCCAGCAGACCTTGTGTGTAGCAGAATGCCTCCCCCGTTTGGCAAAGTTAAGTTCTCCCTAGTGGTGGAATGTTGGTTGTACCCCTGTCTGTGGCCCACCAGGCATCACCCCCCACCCCTGCACTGGACAAGGACACCTAGGGCCTCTCGGTGGCTCAGAAGGCCTGAAGGCCCCCTTGATTCTGCCCTGTCTCTCCTCCCCGATCTGGGCCACTCAGCAGCTCCGGGTGGCTCTACCTTTAAAACATGCCCTGAATGTGGGCGCCCTCTGTCCAGCTCCTGAGCCACGCCTGTGTCCTGGCCCCCTTCACCTTTGCCCTGGATTTCTGTCTCCATCACCAGCAGCCATGGAAGCTTCCAGATGTGAAGACCGGGTGGGTGTCCGCTGGTGTTCACGTCTAGAAGTTCCCGTGGCTGCCGCTGGCCTTGCACACCCGGAACGCCATCCAGACGCCTGCCTGGTCTTACAGGGCGGGCTCTGGGTGTTCATTCTCTTCCAGCATCAAACATCACTAGCTCATTGCTACTTCGGAGCCTGTGCATGCGCTGTTCCCTCTGCTGGAATGTTCTTGACGCCCCTGGTTCCTTTTCATTCACTTCTCAGCTCACAGTGCGTTTTGGCAGAGGGGCTTCTGCAGCGCCGTATCACCTTGATAGTGAGGACTGCAAGATACTGTTTTATTTGTGTGTTTACAGCCCTGCCCCCCCCACACACACACACTCACAGGGCAGTGTGCCCGGAGGCAGGGGCGTGGCTTGTTTTCACTGCTCTGTCCAGGGCCCAGAGGAGTGTGGGAAAACTGGTGGGTATGCAGGTGGGTCAGTGAATGAGAGAGGGAGGGAGGGAGGGACAGAGGAAGAAGATAATGAATGAAGCCTCTGTGTGCCATTCCAAGTGCCAGGCACCAGTGCCCCTTTCTGTCTAGCCATGTCGCTTGGTGCTGGTGTTGGGTGCGTGGTTAGAACAACTCGGGAAACTATGGCGGAGGCGGCTGGGCAGTGGCATGGCAGTGGGTGTGGAGGCATGTGTACTCAGTGTACCCGGGCGACCTCCAGGTCAGCTGGGAAGTGGGCGACCTGCCTGGCTGCCCCAGAACTCAGGTCTGTCTCCTGCTCGGGCCAGGCTGCCAGGGACAGGCCGCTGCCGGGGAGTTTGGAGTGCATGCGTCCGGCCTGTCCAGCTGTCTGTCTAGCAGCTGCTGGGGGGCTGATGTGGGAGGCTCCAGTGACCCTCTGTGGTCCCAGGAGTGGAGGGAGCTTAGCCGAAGGCTCGTGTAGACCGACCAGGGGCCTGGCCTGCAGGGAGGGCTCGCTGCTCCCTCCTTGGAGGAAGGCTCTGTGGTCAGGGGGGCCGGGGGTGGAGAGATCTGGGTCTGCCAGAGGCTGGGGGAGTCCAGGGGAGCTGTGAAGGTTGCTCTGGGTTCCTCTGCTCTGTCCCGAAAGTGGGATGTGGCTTCCCGGATGGGGTGGGGGTGTCCAGCCCAGGGCAGGCCCTGGGGAGTGGCAGCCTAAATGAGCGACTTCTCCAGAGCTGAGTCATCGTGCTTAGCCACACCCCTTCCCAAAGCCACAGCGCCCTGTGGCAGAGCCCTTTCCTTTGGGCACTCAGGCCACCTGAGCTGCTCCCAGGGCTGGCCCAGGCCGCCTGCTTGCACTTGAACTCCATGTTCCATCCCTCACCCCCAAACCATTTTGTTAGAAGCTTAGGATGACAGTGTCACTCGGGGGCCTGAAACAACCCCATGAGTGAGTTCTCGCCAGCCTTGGCCTCTCTAGTCTGTTCTCTTAGCTCTAGGGTCCCGGAGACCCAGCCTTGCCCCCTCCCTGGGACTTCTGGGTCCTGCAGCCCCTCCAGACTGGGCATGGGGATGGGTCATGGCCATCTAGGCCCCAACACTTGGAGACTTTTCCATGATGGATGCGGAAGGTGATCTGGATCTTCACAAGCCACAAAGTCTCATTGCGCCCACAGGGTGCGGGAGGCCACAGGCAGCAGAGAGCATTGGCCAGGCCTCTTGCTGCCACCTTGGGGTGTTGGGCCATGTAGGGTCCCGGCAGCCCTGGGGATGGCCTAGGGATTTCCCTGCTGGCCTCTTTACTCTGCCTTTAGCCCTGCTCATGAGGATGTGCGCTAAAAGAGGGGTTAGTGGGAGAGTGGGGACCCTCCTGTCCTGTGGCCACAGGGGTCTGCCCCATCCCTTCTGAGTCCTGGGCAGCTGGGCCTGTGGTTTTCCTTTCTTTTCTTTCGAACAAGCACATAAAGATGGGGAAACCACAAGCTTGAAGTTGGTTCCAGCGTCTAGGGATTCCTGCCCAGAACATTGAAACCCTTATGCAACTCTGGAGATTCATGTCACTGTGTTCCCACAGTTATGACCCTTACATTCCTCCCTGCCTCCCTCTTGGTTTTTGTTTACCTGGTGACAGACATGCTTTACGTTCACCTGTGTGTTCTCACTTCCGGGCAACAGTTATAAACCCACGACACTGCCCCCCACTATGTGGCATTTCTAGAGACATTTTGGTTGTCACCCTGGGGGACAGATGCTATTGGCAGCTAGTGGGGAGAGACCAGGGATGTTGCTAAACATCCTCCCATGTTTAGAATGATGAGGCTCAAAGTGTCAACAGTGTCGGAATCTGCCCACTGATTGTACAAGAACTTTCTGGAGTCAGCAGCCAAGCTTCTCCTTTCTCTGGACAGCCCCTCACGCCCAACCCTAGCCGGAAGTGGGAAGGGCCGCTCAGTTGGGAATGGTAACTGACCAGTGATGCCACCCCCAAAGGCCAGAGAAAAGCCTGGAGTGGAATAGAAGGAACACTGGACTCAGAGCACGGTAAGGGGATGACCCCAAGGCCATAGTGTTCATGTGTCTAGTTTAGGAGTCAGCAAACCATGGATGGCTCTCAGGCCAAATCCGGCCCGCCACTTATTTTTGTAAATAGAGTTTTATTGGGGCACACCCTTTTGGGACACAGCCGTATAGCTGTGAGGAAGACACTGTCTGTCCCTCCATAGAAAATGTTGGCCAATCCCTGGTCTAGCTGTTTCTGTCTGATTGTTCAAAGGTTGGCTCCTGGGGTAGGAGGAGCGTTGGGGTTAGGGTAGGGAAGGACTTGCCTAAGTGTTTGGTGGGAGAAGGGGATGAGGTGGGGGTGCTGTCGGACTGTGGTGGGCCATCTCAAGGCCTTCCACGTCAGTCCTCACCTGGCTCTGAGCCCAGCCCAGGTCACCTAGGCAGCGAGGCTGTCCTGGTGCCCGGTTCCCCTGGCCCACCCTGGAGAAATCTGTTTGCTGCAGTGACGAGCAGTGTGACTGCCTGCGGGGAGGAGGAGCACTTCTGGTTGGGGAGCCCTGAGCCTGGACGTCTGCAGCTGGGCAAGCAGAGAGCGTGGGAGGGGGGTCAGGGGACACGGAGGTCAGGCTGGGAGCTCCAGAGCCAGCGGAAGGGAAGTCAGCATTGTCACTGGGCTTGACAAGGTGAAAGAGGGGAACTGGGGGGCTTTGCGGGAGGGGAGGAGGGAGGCGTTGACTCAGCCGTGCCATGCACTGCTAGAAGGGATTCAGTGGTGAACAGGCTCGTTGGAACCCTCTGGAAGCTAACAGTCCAGTGGGAGATTACAGTCCAGTCGGCAGGGATGAAACAATAGAACCACTGCCTGCTGGGAGAGGCGAAGTCCAAAGTTCCGAGGGAGGAGGGGGGCTGGCAGGACTCACGGTGACTGAGGATGGCTTCCTGGAAGAAGTGATGTCCCCGCTGAACCCTGAAGGATGCGGGGTGAGCCAGGTGACAGGGTGTTGCAGGGGGAGAGGCCAGGAGACAAGGTCAGGGGCTGGTGCGGGGTCCAGAGGCAGGGGAGTGGCGAACAGGAGTGCGGGCACTGGCTGCAGGGACAAGGGTCTGCACTGGGGAGTCCCAGAAGGATTTTAAGGGGAAGAATGGACTGGAGGGGGACAGAGGGGAGCAGGGAGGCCTGATGGGATGTCAGGGGCCAGGTGGGATATGGTGGCTTAGCTTGGGGGTTAGTCGCTGAGGGTGAGGAGGAAACTCGGGTGCGACACCTGTGGGTTGAGCTTTGCAGTGGGAAGGGTGGGCCTGCAGTGAGGGTGCTGGTAGCAGGACTGGTGGCCCAGCGCCACCCCTCACCCACCACGCTTTCTTAGTCTCCTCACCCTTCTCAGTCCTGCGCTGCTGCTTTGGCATTCGGGAGCAGGTCCCTCCTGAGGGAAAGGGGCTGGTTTGGCTAACACCAAACTTCAACTTGGCCCTTGCTAGGAGCTGTGTGGTGGTGCCTCAAGCTTAATCACCCAGGGGGACTTCAGATCCCAGGGGACATAGGTTACCTAGGGTCCAGTCCCTGCCCCCCTGCACCCCTAACAATTAAAGAAATGGGGAGGGCTGTCCATCTTGATCTCCCCGAGAGGTGCACTCTACGTGCTTGGCAAAGAGCTTGGGGCCCCACAGAGGAGATCTCGCAGGTGGAATCCTCCTGTAGGGACACCCAGCAGGGACTGGAAGGCTGAGGAGCTGGTTCTGTGGGTCCCAGCAGCCCTACCCCAGTTGTGATTCCGAAAGTGAGTCGGGCCGCCCACATACATGGAGGTTCCACGCAGCAGCTCCCTGGGGCCCTTGCTGTCCTCTCCCTCCTTTGAGGGCTCTGACTCAGGTTGAGGTGTCTGTGAACTTCCCAGGGATTGAGGTCAGGCGACACTGTTCAAGGAGTCAGGTCACAGGCTCAGTCTCTTTCCTAGACTGCTTTGTGGAGTCACCTGGGCATCTCCACATCCTTAAACATGTGCCCATTTGCTCTGGCAGCATCCCGGCTGGGGAGGAGGTGTGGAGGGTGGGGAGACATTGTCCTTCAGAAGAAAGGTCTCTTGCTCTCACTCTCACTCTTTCGAGTTTTTGCAAAAGTGTGTCTGTGGCTACTTGACCTGCACCCAGATTTGCAAAAAGCACTGCCCTCACCAGAGAACCTGCGGATGAAGAAGTAGTCAGGGCTATGACATTGATTGCTGGCTCCCTGCACGTTATTTAATTGTGGTGGGAGCTCGGTTTGAATAACAGCCCGTGGGCAGATGGGCTTTGGGGCTGCGGGGCCAGCCTGGGCTAACCCTTTGCCTGCTGTTCTTTCTTGCAGCCCTATGAGCTCTTCCTGACCGTCCCTTCCACCTGCCACACTTCAGATCTGACCCCAGCCCTGCCTGCTGCCTCTGGAGGGCCTGCCTCCCCTCCCGTCGGGCAAGATGCCCATCCTCAAGCAGCTGGTGTCCAGCTCGGTGCACTCCAAGCGCCGTTCACGCGTGGACCTCACGGCCGAGATGATCAGTGCCCCGCTGGGCGACTTCCGCCACACCATGCACGTGGGCCGGGCAGGGGACGCCTTTGGGGACACCTCCTTCCTCAACAGCAAGGCTGGCGAGCTGGATGGTGAGTCCCTAGACCAGCAGGCCTCCTCGTCCTCCAAACGCAGCCTCCTGTCCCGGAAGTTTCGGGGCAGCAAGCGGTCGCAGTCGGTGACCAGGGGGGACCGGGAGCAGAGGGACATGCTGGGCTCCCTAAGGGACTCAGCCCTGTTCGTCAAGAACGCCATGTCCCTGCCCCAGCTAAATGAGAAGGAGGCTGCAGAGAAGGGCTCCAGCAAGCTGCCCAAAAGCCTGTCGTCCAGCCCCGTGAAGAAGGCCAACGCCGGGGAGGGTGAGCAGGAGGTGGCGGGTGTGAAGGAGGAGCCCCGGCGGAATGGGGCCACCAGCCCGCACTCCCGTGACCCTCTCCTTGACGAGCAGGCCTTCGGGGACCTGACGGATCTTCCCGTCGTGCCCAAGGCCAGCTTTGGGCTGAAGCACGCCGAGTCCATCATGTCCTTCCACATTGACCTGGGACCCTCCATGCTGGGTGATGTCCTCAGCATCATGGACAAGGAGGAGTGGGAGCCAGAGGCGGAGGAGGATGGCAGTTACCATGGCAATGAGGACCCAGGCAGTCTCCCCCAGGATCCCCTTTCGGGGGCAGCGGCTGCTCCCCTGGCCAGGCAGGAAGGCCAGGCTGGCCAGGACTCACCCCCGCCGCCCTCGCAGGCTCCTCCGCAGGATGAGGGGTGGGCCGCGGTCGCCCCCAGCCCCGGCTCCGCCCGAAGCGTGGGCAGCCACACCACGCGGGACAGCAGCTCGCTGTCCAGCTGCACCTCGGGCGTCCTGGAGGAGCGCAGCCCTCCCTTCCGGGGCCCGGACAGGGCCCGGGCCATGCTCCCCAGGCAGCCGGACAAGGAGTTCTCCTTCATGGACGAGGAGGAGGAGGATGAGATCCGAGTGTGAGGCAGCAGGAGGGGCCAGCTCCGAGCTCTTGGCTTCACCTCCCTGCCCCAGCCCACCACCACCTTCCCCCTTCCCATCCAGGGGCAGCCGAGAGCCTGGTTTCAGCCACAGACGCTGGACCTCACGGATGACGGGTGCTGGCTGCGCCTGAGTGGGCCCCGCAGAGGCCGCGGGGAGCCGGCCTGGACACCCTCTGGTGCCTGACGACTTTGTCGCACTCCCTGGCCTCCCCAGCTCTGTAGGACGAGGCCGTGTTGTCCCTGCAGGAGTCACATGTCCTGTCCTTCACCCTAGCCTCAAATGGATGCCCGATGTCCAGCTGAGTTCTGCCTCACCTCGGGCATCAGTAGCAGGTCAGCCCTGGTGGGGGCGGCCTTGGTGCCAGGAATAAGGACACCCCACTCTCCTTTTCTCTCCTGGCATTTCTGCCGTGACTGGGGGCACATGGGTGCAAGAGGAAGAAAGGGGTGCTCACACGTCCCGCCCCTCGCACCCCGGAAGCCTGAAGCCTGACGGAATATGTACACTAAACGCGGCCCTGCCAGGGCAAGAGAGCACGACTGGGGGTGGGGGGCGCAAGGACTGCCCCCGGGCTTCTTGAATTTTCTAGCAGGGGCCCTTCAGGATGACACTAGGAGCCCCTATGGGTTTGTTTGTCCTTTCTTGTTACGTTTAAATCCTTCTAGAGCAATATCAGAACAGTGTTAGCCGGTCTGCCACCTGAAGGAGCGTGGAAGCCTTTTAGAAGTCCTTTGTACTGCTTCCAAACTTTATTTAGAACCGGGCGGGGTGGGGGTCTGCGTGTGCCCCCTCCCCCACCACCGCCATCCCTACTGACAACAGGAGGCGGCCAGTGTAGTAGAGCACTTCTGGGAAATGACTTCTTAAAAAGTCATATATCATTCCTAGCGGGGAATGAAAGCTTTTTTTTTGATTGGGTCATTCCCGCCTCACCCTCCTCCGTGCGGACAGCTTCCTCTTCCTTTCTCAGGCCTCTGCCTGCTCAAACCCCTCCCTGACTTCGGGGCCCACGGCCCTGAGGGTATAGGTATAGGGTTGCCAGATTGAGCAACAAAACAAAACAGAAACCCAGACTGTGGAGCTGAATTAGAATTTCAGGCATAAAGGATAGCTTTTTAGTGTAAGTATGCCCCCATGCCCTATTTGGAACATACTTATGCCAAAAGATGATTTATTCTTCTGAAATTCAAATTTCACTCCGTACCCGGTAGCCTGCCCAAGAGGACTGAGTAGGAAGCTGTAGTGTGAACCCCAGGGCTAGCTGATAACTACCTTTCTGTCCTGGGAACGGGCTGACCCACCTCCTGGCCTCTCGTAGCCCAGGGAGGAAGGGGCGGGGCCAGACAGACTGACAGCCGCAGGATCCAGCCAGGGCGGGTGGGCGTGGCCACGCCAGCCTCCCTGTTTTCTGCCGGATCCTGACTCGGACACTAACTTAGTTCCTGATTCGAGTGTCCTGTGGGTCCTCGGTTTCCAGTAGTGCGGCTTGCACAGTGCGAGAGGAAAGGAAGGGGCCGTACCGCCCCTGCCAGGTGCCCTTGGAAACCTTTCTAGACCGTGGTCAGTTCCAGATTCTAAACTGTATATTTTTTTCATGATATTGTTAAAGCAGCGAGGAAACATTAAAAAGCCCTGTAGCACGCCCGGCGCCTGTCTCTGCTTCTGGGGAGGGTCACTTCAGCATGTGGGTGGGTGGGTAGGAGTGCAGTGCAGACTGGGGGTCCTGTGGCTGCCTGTGCCCCTGTGTCACTTGGGGGCCCAAGATGGCTTCTCTCTCACCCCCTGCAAGGCTCTCCAGCCTCTGCTCGCGCAGGCCCTTGGGAGCTCTGGGACTTTGGTGTCCCAATTGCCACTTAACAGTCAGGGGGGCCCTTAGGCACTTAGTCACCTAGCTGTGTTGTGCCTCACTCTCGTCTGTTAAATGGGCATCCTGCAGCTCCTCCGGGGCTGGGTGCAGACAGTCACTGATGCGGTGTTTGCAGAGTTGTCATTAAACCGAAGGAGGCAGTGTTCCCGCAAGTCCCAGGTGCTGACATACCTGGGATCTGTCACCACCAGGACACAGCAGGGGCCTTGTACCGGATGACCTGGAAAATCAATGTACAGGCAGCGTGATCTTAAGCCTCATGGCCCCTGTGGCAGACCCTGGTGTCCCCATTTTATGAAAGCAGCATGCCGAGAGGTCACGTGGCCACTTTCTCCAAGTCACCAAGTAATAGAGTCAGAACATGACTGATCCAAAACCCTTTTGCCCCATGACTAACAGGTGACTCAAAGCTTCATTACCTGGAGAAATGAGGTCAGAAGTGTGTCTGCCTAGGCTGGGGACCGGGTGATCCACCCCACCCCACTGCTGCCACACTGGCCCAGCTCCTGCCGCACCACCCTCCCTTCCCCACACCCACCTTCCCCTCTGCCGGGACCTCTGAGAAGAGACCCTCCGCCTGGACAGGGCTGGCTCTGCTCGCTGACGCCCCTCGCATGTCCTCCACTCCACTTGGGGGCCCCTTTCCCCAGAGCATCTATAGAAAAGTTTGGGCTGGCCTCACCCTGGGAAGCAATTAGAAGCCTAATTAAAGTATTCCTCTGTCCCTCAGCTCCCATAGGCTCATTAGAGATACAAAGGAGTTAAGTGGGGGGGCCCTTGGGGGGTGCAGGAGAGGGGCTGGGGCAGAGTGATGGGAGAGGAATGCACTGCAGCAAGTGGGGGCTGTACTTCCCTCTTCTACCTACAACCACTCACGCAGGATTCTGGAGGGTCTGGGAGAAGCCAGACACCCAGAGGCCCCGACCTACTTTTTGACTTGATGGAGAAGTGTCACTGGGGAAGTCCCAGGGGTCTGCGGAGAACCTGGCTGGACCCACACTGTTAGGGCCACGCATGTGGCTGGAGGCTCAGTGGGCCTGCCAGCCAGGGGTGAGTTAACCAGGTAGGATGAGCCTAGCCACACCAGCTCTGACCTTAGTTTGCTGTGTGGCCTTGGGCCAGTTAGTTTCCCTCTCTGGGCAGCTTCCATTTCTCCATCTCTTGAAATTTGGCACTAGCTCAGTTCTTAACTTTTTACTGGAAGTTTATTTGCTATGATACACATTGAACCCCTATACACAAGCAGGCTGAACCAGAGGTTCCCAGGGTGAGGTTAGAGTTGGGGGTGTCCTTTCTCTCCTTTGGTCTCTAAGGTTCACCTGAGAAATTTAGGGCCCCGCAGAGCATGTCTCACCTTAAAGATGTTCTGTAGGGCCTTCTTCCAACAACTCAAAGCAGGAGCCAGGAACAAAATATTGTACTTCCGGGTAATGAAGTGATAATTGTAATTCAGATTACAGCTGACATCCCCCAAAATGTGATGGGGCCCCAAGCCTCCTGCCTCATTCATGGCCCTAGGATGCATTAGGACGGGCCTGACCCAGGTCCAGCCTTTGCTGGGGCTTCCCCTCCACCTCCCCACTTGCAAGGGGCGGTTCTGTACTGTTGACGTGAGCAGGGCTGTGTGTCACCTGCCAGGACTGCCATATGCCAGCCACCGTTCTTAGCCTGGGCGTCACTTCATTGCCATGACAACTCAGTGATGTCCATACTATTCACCATTACTCCCATTTTGCAGAAGAGGGTACAGATGCAGAGCAGACCCTGCCCTTCGCAGGGTCACTCAGGCTGGCCCCACCTCTGCTGCGCAGAACCAGGGCTCCGGCTGGACCCCCATGCCTCTCAAGCCTGCAGCCTCGGGCCTGCGTGCCTGCTGGTGCCCAGCTGGTCCCACAAATGCTCACATTTGACTCCATTCCCTCACACGCGTGTGTCACCCTGAGCCACACCCTCCCCCTCACCGGGGCTCACCATGTTCCAATGAGAAATTGGACGAAAGGAGCAGAAGGTGTCCAGACACATGAAGGGAGGGGATTCTTAGGGTCTTCAAATGTTAGGGTCTGGTTTACCTTCCTCCACCCCCATTTTACAGATGGAAAGACAGCAGGTAGGAGCAGGCACTGGCCCAAGTCCCACAAGTGGA